>JAVQJG010027610.1:0-17722 GCA_036024015.1 Craterocephalus amniculus
AGGTCCGCACCACGACTGCTTTCCAGAGTAAGTCTGAACGGTGCTTACTATGTGACGGGCGGACAATAAAGTTTTTTATTTAATTAATTTACAAAGCACCGCTTGCAAACGGTGTCACAGTGCACCTGCAACAGATCATAAGCAGCTGCAACGGGAGCAGTTTCACAATGACAATGACGTCATTGATCGGATCGGTGGATGAAAACTTCAGGGCCGATCAGAAAAAATGTAAAATATGTGAAAAATCGGCCGATCCGATCGGTGGAAAGCCTAAAAAGCAGCGACACAAACTCCGTCGGTCCACATTGGAAATAAACAATAAAAAGGCTTCAAACATCAGCAGGTCTGGTCGGCTCTGGAGCTTTAACGTTTCCTCCCACATTTGGAGATGAAGTCACGTAAAATCAGCTGATGCAGTGGTGAGGAATTAAAACATTTATAGAGACATAGCTCATGTTGTTTTAGCTTCACATGTGTTGGTGTCGCGCTAGCATGACGCCGCGCTAGCATGACGCCGCGCTAGCATGACGCCGCGCTAGCATGACGCCGCGCTAGCATGACGCCGCGCTAGCATGACGCCGCGCTGGAAGCCCTGCATGCCGGCGATGGCTCGACTTTCAGTGGAAACACTTCTCTGAATGGGCCGGACCATTCAGGACCGTACTGACCCGTACCGACCCGACCCGTACTCCTCAGTGGAAACGAGGCTAAAGTGGATCTTTGCAGACCCCCCCCCCCTGCAACTGGAGCTAAAGTGTCGTTTTTTGATGCTTCTGCGTTTTAATTGGCTCCTCTTCTTCTGATGTCTGCCATCAGCTGTTACGTGTAAATCCTGTTAGAGGAAATCTACTATTTACACCCCAACACCCACAGGACAGAACAGCATCATGAAAACTTAAATAAATTAATAAATAAATAAATAATAGACAGACAGACAGACAGATACGTTAAAGAGAAGAATAAAAGGTAAAAATGAAAGTTTCACTATGATCGTTTAAACAACTGTGGGTAACGATCGAGGTCGAGGTGATGGAGGTCCATTCAACTGGCTCAAACATCACAATGGCCTTTATCCAACCAAAATCTGTTCCTCTTCTGAAATATTCAGGATCCAATACAGAGGAAAGCCCTAACATTCATTCTTTCCCTTTTTCTATTGTTATTGTTTTTTTATTTGTTCTATTATTTGGTCCCTCCGTCTCTTCTCCTGTTTTCACATTTAATGTTTTTTTTTTTTTCCAAAACTGCATTTTCACAATCACACTGTAAATATCAACACACCCTGCAATAAAAAAAAAATTCTGGCTGATGGAATTAAAATTTAATACACATAAATATAAGGATTTTTTTGTTAATCTATTTTTAAAAAATCTGTTTTGTTAAATCCCTTTCTTTCCTCATTAAAAATTTCTAAGACTTGTTTTTTTCTTGTTTAGCCTCATATCAGCAGGATGACGGTCCGGCTGCTGCGTCAGATGCTTCCTCTCTGGCTGGTTCAAACATTCCTGATGGATGAATCTGAAAAACTGACTCACATGAAGTTTTCTGGGGGAAATCTGGTTCCTGGGTTAAAAAAGCAAACCAAAAACACAAAAACAACAATATCAAAGAATCGCAATCTTAACCGAATCTGCACCTAAAAAAAAAAAAATCGTAAAAGAATCGAATCGGGAGGAAAACATTTCATCCCACACCTGGGCCGTTACTCAGTTTCCTCTCCTGCTTCGGCCGCTCACACCTCCGGGAAATGTGAGCGTGTGCAGAGGATCTGAATCTGAGGGAGGGTCTCCGTCCTGCTGCCTCATCACGGCAGCGCTGGAGGGAAGAATCGGGTCACTCTGCTGACTGATGCATTTTTCATAAACACGAGCTGTTGTTGCTGAAAGCGGGGAGGGGGGGGCATCTAAAAATGACTCATCTCTCTTCACCTTTCAGTGATCAGTAATTCAGCACATCTGGGAGTAAAGATGGAGAAATGAAGACTAATGAGTCCAGCTGTGCTGCTCATAAACACTATTTAATGTTGTTTTTTTTAACTCTGCTTCGTCTAGATTTACTCGTTATGGACGGTGTTTTAAAGTAGAGTTCAGTGGGAATATTGGAGCAAAGCAGCAGGAGGTGGTTCCCACATGATGATCAGTTGATGTCGGATCAATCTGATCCAGAGGAGGCCATGTAGGGACACAATGGCTACGGTTACATGATGTTTTTTAATTCTGAATGATTAATTCCAAATCAAATAATTCAGATATAAAATATTCTCCTTCGGGTTTACATGGAAATTTTAATTCTGAATTTAAGGTTTACATGGAAAACGCGTTATTCCACTTCAAATTCAGCCGCAACTTAAAAACTCTCCTCCCTGCTTTGTTTCTTTTCTGATTCTGGATTAAAAGTGGAATAAAAACGGCCTCTTTATTCAGAATTTGCATCAGGAATAAAGTGTTTACATGCTCATTTTTCACCTGTTTGAAGCAGAATTAACTTTAATTCCGAATTAAAACTGAATAAAAGGAGATGAAACCCTAAAATGACCAAGGTCCCAGACTGGACGGTTCTTATTTCGACACTTTGAACGACGAGGAAGGAGGACACAGAGAAAACAAAGAAGAAAAGGAGTAAATAACCTCTGACGCTGAAAAGTGTTGGTGCTGTCATACACGACCTGTTTACCGCTGAAGCGCTGACTCACTCACAGATCAGATTCTGGATTACACAAGACAAAGTCGGAAAGTTAAGCTCTTATAGGCACATGCACAACATGTTTTGTCCCAGGCTTTAGCAAAGCTTGTAATTTCCACCTGCAGTTCCTGGACAGGTAAATGCTACCTGCTACCTCCCCTTACACAAGGCTGAGCTCAGTGGCAACACGTCTGATGGAGAGAAGTGAACAAAAAGGAAAGTCCTTTAAGAAAGGACAGAAAAGGGAGGAAGAATAAAGCTGCTTAAACCAAATATCCACTATTATTCTGCATGTTTCAACAAATCTGCAGCATTTCCTGCTTTTCCTGTTAAAGAAATGACTTGTGCAGGTTGTAGGGACGGCAGATCGCTGCCATCAGGGCATCGACAGATCAAGATGAGACTCCACGCCACGGCTTTTTCATGGCCAGAGCTCAGAAGAAAGGGCTAAAGGCTTCTTTGTTTTTTTGTAAAGGCTTCTTTGTTTTTTAAACCTGCTTTTATTATGTAAAGCACTTTGTGGGCTGGGCAATATATCGAGATTTTCAGATATATCCAGACTTTGTCACAAGATATAGAATAAGGGAATATAGTTTATATCGAGGCAGCTTGTTTTGAGTTAAAAATATCTCTTTTTTAGCATTTTGCACAATCATATCTTTGTTATGATCATAGAAAAGTATTTTTTTATTATTTTATTACACATTTACTTTCATTTTCAGTCAATTATTTTAATGCACGTGCTTCTGATCCTTAATAAAAGAGCATTCCGCACGTTAGACTGTAAATTTGACTGTCTCTTTGTTTACTTGACCAAAACAATTTCTACCGATTATATTATATAATATATATGTAATATATATATATATAAAAATCGGTAATTAAGGAAAGAATTATCGAGACAAAATCTTATCGCCCAGCCCTACTGTGCAGGAATAAAATAACCCATATTGACTAGAAAATATTCAACATGCGGATCATGTGTTGGACTTTAGGGATGTCACGATTATTTATTTTCTCGATTAATCGCGGTAGTTGAAGCTACAATTAAAAATCGTAAAGCTTCCTAAATATTGTCATTTAATAATGTAAATATTGTTTGATTGTCATCACTGAAATCCTAAAGCTCAAATTCATTTTTATCTTCTAATATTCATTCATATAATACAGTCGTTTTTAAAGAAAATTTTTTTTTGTTACTAGAGGGGATTTTTAACTCAATCCCAATGGGAACTTAAATGGTACTTTTGTTTATTTTGTTGTCATATTCTCCAAAAAAGGAGTTTTCATGCTATTTTATACATTTCCAGCATTGTGAAATTAAAACATAATAATCGTGATAATCGTAGAATCGTGATTATTTCTCCAACAATAATCGTACCTAGAAAATTTATAATGGTGACATCCCTAATATTAACTGGTATTAACTGGAAAATATCCAACATGAGCATCATGTGTTGGACTCAGCGCTCAATGAAAAGCATTGTTGGCTCATTTCCATACGAATGATTCATGTTGTGATGGGTTGTGTTTACAAAACACACACAGCCAGAATCTTCACAGCATGTTGGGGGGTAAAAGATCAGCTGGGACCTGGGTAACAACTCACCGCTACTGTAGGCGTACGGGGACTCTGCAGACCCATCCTGGAGGCTGTCCAGGATCTCTCCTTTGCCCACGTCGCTGTCTCCCACCAGCAGGAACTTGAGCAGGTAGTCGTAGCTTTTCACCGGGCTGCCCTGGCTGCCCATGTCCCCTCTGGACCCCGAAAGCTGAGGATGAGCGGCCGGAAACGTGGAAGGGCAACTTCACCTGCACCCTTATCTCTTCTTGATCCAAAACAAAGTCTGTTATGCCATGAACTTGCTGAAAGTGGGTCCACCAGTTCTGTGTGTGTTTTGCTTGCTTAAATGACCAATTCAGACTTTTTAAAAAGAAAAAAAATAAGGAAAAATAAGGACCACAGTTTTAAGGGAGTGTCCTACTTGAAATACAAAGCTGGTGCCAAGAATGAGCTTGTGGAAAGCAAGGCATTTTTACTGCTTGGGTTAAAGATAGAAGTTTGAGGAAAGGTAGTCCAGACTGGGAAAAAAAATAATCTAATGTAAACAACCAAAACAATGTGTAAGCACGAGCTGTTTGTCTTAATTAAGTCACCTCAAATAAAGATTAAAAGCAAAGATAACCAAAGTGAAGCTCAAGCGGTTTGAGCTGGTCTGAGTGGTAAAACTGAGCTAAATAAGAAGTAAAAACATGCTTATAGCGTGGAATTAGGATTAACTTTAAGATTTAATACTCCATCACATGCATGATGTAGTCAGGTTGAAAAATAAAAAGCTAACAAACTTGTGGAGTGAATTGTTTACATCTAAGTGAGGCTCTCTGGTTAACCTAGCAACCAGAAGCTAGTCCTAGCCAGCTAGCTTAGCTGCTAACTAAAACAACACTTTAGTAAAACACTGTCACGCCACAGTCAGACTTAAAACGTGTCGCACTCTAACTTCAGAGTTAATTCAAAATAAAAGAGCCCCGTTAAATAGCAGGGAGCTTATTGCTATTTTAGGTAGCTTAACTTCAACCAGCGGCTGAGTGAATTTCAGGCCCCCTCGTCTTCATTTAGTCCGGGATGACAAAGATTTCCGCGACTTCTCTGCTTTTAAATGATCCAGAACACTCCGACCCCGGAATCAGGCTTGTGTTGGGTCTTTACGTCCAGTCCGAACCTCTGTGGGCGAACTCCGCGATATCAGCTCGTGATGTTTCCATGACTGTCCATTATACTCTGTCATAATCACAGCTGTGTCTCCTCAGCAGCGCACAACAACATTAACGCTGACAGATCCGCGGCGCCCCCCTGCGTCCCTCAAGCCCCGCCTCTTCTCTCTTATGATTGGACGCTAACTTCTAGATTCCAAAGAAAGCCGCTTTCATTGGTCGAGACAAACGTCCATCACCGCTCTCTGTCAACAATGCGCAGATGGTAGGGAGAATGAGAACAAAGATGATCCATTCCTCGCTGAATTCCACCAGAACAAAGACCACAAAATCTTATCATGTGGATAAACGTGATTGAATTAAAATCTGATTTGAAAATATGATTTAGATTATGTAAGACTTCTTTATTCTAAAGTTAAAACCCTCACATTTTAAAGTAAAATGTGTTTCTTTCTATAAAAGAGCATCTTATCAAATTATTCTGGGATAATCGGTGCATAAAATGGGTTAAACTGAGATTAAATGAGATATAAATTACGTTAAACCTGCCATCTAAATAACAAAATTACATTTTGATGGTTTTGTGGAAAAATAAGTGTCATCCCATGGAGGAAATCTATATTATTCCTATTCCTTTTCTTATTTATTTTGCACAAACAGATCACAGCAATACAACATATTAAAAGATTGATTAAAAGTGCAAGAGAGATGCAGAAAGCCAAAAAGGACTTGTTTTGAAGGCTTGTTTATTTACTATTATTATTTTAAATTCTACTTTTTGGGATAGGAAAATAACACACATTTGGGCCCTTCTGACTTTATTGCATTACTGCTACATGAATGATACATTAAATGACATGTGCAGTAATCTGTTTTTATAACACATCATGACTCATCGCTCCCTTCAGCTTTGCCAATGCACCCACACACATATTGCATGAAAGATTCCAACCTGGAGTGACAGCAACAGCTTGAAGGAGATCATTAAAGAAAATATGAGGAGAAAAGTGCATTTTAAGCAGCTGCAGTCCTAAAATATTCTCAGAGGGGGGAGAAAAATGTCTGAAATACCATTACGACTTGCATTTGCAGACAATTTTCCTTGATTATATCCAAATATTTTTTGTTATTTCCAAAGAATTACCAGTTTTACAGAATAATAATCCTTTTTAAATGGCTTCTGAATGCTATGATAGTATATTTGTCTGTTTCCCATTAACCTAGATGTTGCTACTGTGACTGGACCACATCAACTACATTTTCTCCTTTGGTCCGATCTGTCCAGCTTTGCCAACATACGCTGTGCTTTCGTGTTCTTTTTTTGTCCTTCAACCCTTCCAAACAAGCCTCACCGGCTTAGCCTTTCTAATTGGACAGATATGACTTTAACGTTTATCATTTAAACTGAGGCCTGGAGAGTCTGAGACTGGTGTCTGACTGGTGAGGAATCTTTCTCTCTGCAGAATGCCGGACTCCAAACAGCCTGGAAATGCTCTTATAACTCTTCCCAGACTGATGGACAACAGCTGCTTCTCAAAGATCATTGCTGATGTCTTTCCTCCTTGGCGTTGTGTTAAAACACACCTGAATGTCCCTTAACTGCTCTGGGAGCATTAACAGTGGACTTACTTTTTTTTTTCCAATAAAGTGCTTCTGCAGATTTGGCTTTTGGCTTTTTAAATGTCTTTATTTATGTATAATATATTTTTATTTATTCATATCAGGGAGATTTCAAGTGAAAAAGCAGCAATAAACAGCAAATATGAAAAATATTTTGATAGATTAAATTAAATGTCTGTGCTGAAGTGACAATAAATATGAGTCTGCACACTTAACCCTTTAAAGCCCAACCCAAGAAAAAATAGGGAGAAAATTCTTATTTGAACAAAATGTTTTTAAAAAACCCATTAAATTTTTTTTTGTATCTTTACGGCTTTATTACCAGCTGATGTAAAAAAAAAAGTAGTGCAAAGTGTCAAAGACAAGTTTTTACCATAAAATGATGCAAAAGGTCTCAGACTGGATTTAACATCTGCACATAAAGTTAAGTCTTTTAGCCGAATAATTCATTTTGTAAGAAGAAGACAAAGTGTTGGCTTAACCCTGAGCATCATATTTCTTACAACAGATGTATTAAAGCCAGTCTTTATTAAACCTGTAAAAAAGCACTTTACTGCGCATCTTTAAAAAACAACACACAAATAATATTTTTTCATTAGGTTTATTTATAGCTAAAAAAAAGTGTGACAAAACAGCAGAAAAGTAGAAATGTATGATTTATACTTGGAGTGGAGAATTTGTTTACAGGAAGAAAATAAACAGTTTTAGTAAAATATAAATAAAACAGGAAAAAAGACTGAATTACTGAAGCATCTGCTGTCTGTTCTGGTGGCAGACTGGAAGCAAGGTAGAAATGAGCGTTTCCAGTATTTTTATGGCACATAAACAGTTTGACACAGCATCGTCCACTGGAATGATTTCATTGGATAAGTTAGGACACGCCCCCAGCCCTCGATGAGTCTGCATTATTTTTCATCTCATTCTGTAACAGTCATTGATCAGTGGAGACGCTTTGATCCAGATAGATATGGCGACAAAAATAATTTCATTCATACTAAACATTATAAAACTAAATGATTAATTTAAGATTTAAAAAGAAGGAAAAATCAGAACCTGGGTGGTTTCCTTTGAACTTTGCTCGCGTTAAATGAGAGGAGACAGTTTTATCTATCAATAAAAAGCTGGTACTGATTTACTGATCTAAACTTTCCAGGTGGTAAAGTTACCGTAATTTTAGGTGCTTTTCAAAGCTGGAAAGGTTTTTTTAAATTGGAAAGTTCAATTAGCCCCCCCCTGGACCATCTGATTAAATACTTCCAGTGATTCACAGAAATATGGCAACAAAAACAAAATGATTTAATTCATTCTTTAAATCTTTAAGGATTGAATAAACTCTTTTTAAAAAAGAGAAAACAATATTAAAAAAGTTTTTAGTTTGTTTCATTTAAACTTTGTGTTAAAAATCAAATTCATAATGTTTGGATACCTGGATTCAAATTAATTTGCCTAGAAATAAAAATCTAATCTAATTTAATTACTGTTGTTTTGACTCAACCATCTAACTATCAAAGTCAAGGCCAAATCTAGACCAAATACTAAAATTACATTCAGATATGGGTAAAGTAAAAATGTAGATGTGGCCCAAACAAAAATGTAGAGGTGAGGCAAATTCGGGCCCAAGATTCTTTGCTATCTGGGCAGGACCAGTCAATATTTTTCTAATTACTTTCAGAAAATCTGAAATTAGATTGTGACTTTTCAGAATCGCATGTTTTGAACATCGCCGGGCTAAAAATGATAAAATGTGTCTCAGAAACAGGCTCGCTGATAAATTCGAAGACCAAAAAATTTTCATGAGTCATGTTTAAACATCTAAAGGAGAGAATTATTCTACAATTAAAAGTCCAGATAAAAGCTGCTGTGGATCTCAGCTGACTTCCACTAATTTGCTGGTTTTATTGGGAAGCGGAGCCATGAACTCCCCACCTGGACTGGCGAGTCAGAAGTTAGAAACTATTAGTTGTGTCACAGCATCAACACGGCCGACAGTCCGAACGAATGAAGGATTCATCACATTAAAAAGGGTTTTCCAGTGTTTCTCTGACCAAAACCACCACAGCCAACTGGAACGCCGCCTGTATTCCCAGTTTAATCCCTCTGAACCTGCTGGTGGAAAAAGAGCTGATAGTGTTTTCTGCTTTCTGAAACATATAAAAAGTTTAAATCTGCTTCAGCACCGACAGGAAGAAGGCCACAGTTCGGCCCAATTCTCCCAGTTTGGGACATTTCTTTTAAAAATCTAAAAAATAATGGAAATAAAACAGAAACTTCGGTGTATTCAGCGTCTCTGGTAGCAGCTTTTAAACACAGAAATCCCTTTAATGGTTCAACGTATGTTAAAAATGTAAAGTTGGTCCTGCGGGGGTGGAGGGAGCCGTCCGAATAACGAACACATCACCAAGTCTTCAGGGTGCGACAATGTGCTGCTTTTAGGTTTCATCGGATTTTTCACCTTAAAAACTTCCCTCTGACGTGGTTTCCGTCCGACATTAAAGCAGCTCATCTTCTCGTCTCGTCTCAGTCCGTCTTGGTGGCTTTGCGTCTCCAGGGGTAAACGAGCTCCCCGACAAACAGCTTCCTGACGAGGGCGCTCCAGGAGTCTCTGGGGTAGCAGCTGTAGGTCGGGGTCCGGTAGGTCTGGATCACGCTGCTGCATTTCAGAGGGTTGATCTGAGGAGGAGGAAACACATCAGCTGTGTTTCCATGACAATTTTTCACAAAATAAAAGGGATATACAATTGTGACTTTCAGGTGTTTCCATTGAACGGTTTTCAGGTGTAATTCTGGTAAAATGATTTAATTCATTCTTTAAATCTTTAAGGATTGAATAAACTCTTTTTAAAAAAAGAAAACAATATTAAAAAAAGTTTTTAGTTAGTTTAATTTAAACTTTGTGTTAAAAATCAAATTCATAATGTTTGGATACCTGGATTCAAATTAATTTGGCTAGAAATAAAAATCTAATCTAATTTAATTACTGTTGTTTCGACTCAACCATCTAACTATCAAAGTCAAGGCCAAATCTAGACGAAATACTAAAATTAAATTCAGATATGGGCAAAGTAAAAATGTAGATGTGGCCCAAACAAAAATGTAGAGGTGAGGCAAATTCGGGCCTAAGATTCTTTGCTATCTGGGCAGGACCAGGCTTGCGGACAAATTTGAAGACCCAAAAATCTGGTCCCGTGAAACCCGAGACGAGGAGAGTGGGGACACGAAACATTTAGCAGGGGTGGGAGGAAAAATATCCATTCACATAAATATCCTGATTTAGTTTCACAATTTTAATCGATTTGTTTAATAAAAAGGATTTTTATTTAAACTTTTTTATTTAAAAAGAACACTACTTTTTTTTTTTTTAAGGAAAAAATGTCTTTTTTAAATTAATTTATTTATTTTTTCACGTTTCACCTGTCTTGTTGGGCACTAAAGCAAGCAGAATGGGTATGTTTATGTGAGAGTTTTAACTGCTCTTTATTTTGGAAGTTAATTCAGCTGTACAAAGATGAAAAATTACAGCATTAATGGTTAATTCTGCTTTTAAGAAATGAGAAACCATCAGATAAACGCTTCATTCTGCGTTGAAGAGATGAAAAACGGCCGCGTAAACCCTAATTACTAAATGAAAATGATAAGTGTGAATGAAACTTAAACCTGAAGGAAGCGGCTGGTTTATCCCACGTTTAATTCGGAATGACATAATTCGATTTGTATGGAAAAAGGTTTCAACCACACTCAGACTGAAACTTCTTGATCGGATCAGCTGACATGTTCACATGATACATCTTTATTCTGATTGGATGATCGGCTCATAAGCACTCCATGTAAACACAGGCTTTTTTAAACTATAGGTGCACCCTTATCAGGTTTTTACTGCGATATTAGGGTTTTTAGAATTCTGGTGGTAATGTAAACGCGGTTATAAACTCGGATGCTTTTAGAAACTCGGATGCTTTTAGAAACTTAAATCTCATCAGGAGAAGCTGCAGACGCGATCAGCTCTTACCTCCATCAGCAGGTGCAGGGCGGTGCCCGGCTCCTCGCACAGCACCCTGAACTTCACGCCCTCTGCAAACAAAAACAGCAGCTTTATTTCTATTTCTTATTTTCTCGCTTAAAACTATCTTGAACAAACCAAATAAAAGTTCTAGAAGCATTAAATTAAACTCTTCTCCTCATAAACAAGGAAAAGACTCAAATATCATAATTATGCAGGATTTGTTGCTTTTTCATCGTGACTTTTATGCAGATTTAGTGAATATATATGATGCAAGTTTAATTTTAGTTACACATCGACAAAAATAAAACAAATTATCTGAAATATCAAGTGTAATATTCAATCTTTAAGGTGCAATAAAATGTTTTGAAAGTGAATCTGTAAAATAACCACATTATCATATCTGAATAACAAAAGTCCTCATTTTAGGCATAAAGTGCAAATATATTATCAAGATGTTTCTATTTAATAGACTAAACTTTAGAAAAACAGGATGAACAACCTGGATTTTCTGGACAAAAATAAGTGTTTAGCCTCAGTTTCACGTTTACAATTATATTCATTTAGAGATTTTTTTACTTGTTGTATATTTTCCTTGTTGCCTAAAAAAGGATACTGTATACATTTATCAATGTGAACAATAAATATAAAATTTCTAATTCCTAAATTTGAAAATAAATATATATACAATTTTATTTAAATAAAACCTTTTTTTCATTTTTATTCTGCATTAAATTTTCATTTATATTTATTCATTTACGTATTTTCTTACTAAATTACACATATATTAAAACGTACTAGGGCTGGATAATTAATCGTGATTATAATAATATTTCCTTCTCACAATCATAAAAACACTATAATCAAAGAAAATTGATTAATGTCACATGTACGTAACAGGAATGCGTATAGACTGGGTATTCATTTTTTAATCACTATTATTATTTTAATATATCGTTATTTTACTCCTTTACTTGTTTCTAATTTATTTCCAGTTGTTTTTTAAAAAAGTTATATTTGAAGTTGAGTTTTTGTGGTTCAATAAACACCTTTTTTTTTTAAATTGATGAAAAATCGTGCACATTTATTGTGATTTCAATATCAATCTAAATAATTGTGACTATCATTTTTGCCATAATCATCCAGCCCTACAACCTACAGGTCACAATGGATCTGCAAAAATATGTATCCCAGGTATCTGGAAGTAAAAATTCTGCTGTTTCATATCATGATCAGAGGAACTTTTTCCAAATTCATCCTGTGGGCCAGATTGGAGCCTTTGGCCGGCCGGTTTTGGCCCCCGGGCCGCATGTTTGACAGCCCTGATTTAACTTGCAGGGCTAAAAACAGACAGAAATGGGGTGCAGAGGTGAAGGCGGCGTACCGGCCAGCCTGTAGGACCGACAGACGCGCAGCCCCACGGCGAACAGAGGGAAGGAGTTGATGAAGTCCACGCTGAGATGCAGGACGCCCTGGAACAGCACCACCACCAGCCGCAGCTGCAACCAGCGCACAATCGTTAGAAACAAAACTCCCGGAAACCCCGGCGGCGAGGACGGGCGGCCGGGCTCACCAGCGTGAATACCAGGTAGTAGAGGGCGGTGGTGGGCAGCAGGAACAGCAGGATGGTGAACAGCAGCGTCCCGATGAAGAGCTGCAACGGCACAAACAGAGCGGATCCCCCGACCAATGAGACGCCGGCTAACGGCGAGGCTAACGTCGAGGCTAATGGGACGGGCAGTGGAAGACAAACCTGGTCCAGGTCGTAGGAGCAGGAGTCGACTCTCTGCCGCAGGACGTTCCACTTCTTCCCCCGGAAGAGCCTCCAGAGAGACGACAGGCCGTAGATCTTCAGACAGTACAGCCTGGAGGACAGGAGGTCATCATCATCATCATCATCATCAGAAAGACATGTAAAACGTGTCACATGACGTCAATCAGAACAAAATATCCTGGGACAACTACAAGTTGTTGGAGTTTTAACCCCTCTTTAATTCTGCTTTAAACAGGCGAATAATGAAAATGAGGATGTAAACACGCAATTCCTGATTAAATGTTAATTCTGAATGAAACTTAATCCTGAATAAAGAGGCTGGTTTATTCCACGTTAAATCCTGAATCAGATAATTCAGTGACGTAGCATGCTAGCGGCTATCTGCTGCTTCATAACTAGAATCCACATCGAGCCAAAATGCTTCTTATTACGACGTTTTCTCATGTTGTTGATGGAAAGAAACTCTCTTCTCTCTTCTTATTTCACGATTTTCATTGTGTTTTACTTTGATTGTTCTTCATGTTTTTCCTGCTGTTGCTTCTGCACCGATTCTGGCTTTAATCTTACAAGTGGAACTGAACATTAATCCGTCTGCTTGCTGTATTAAAATAAATAAATAAATAAACAGAAGAACGTCAGAAAGTTGTTTATTCATATTTTATGAGCTGTAGAGGAGCTTTTGTGAAAACGTTTTGTGCAAAAACACCAGCTTCTAAGAGCTACAACAGATTATCAGGATAAAATCTGAACCAAGGAGATGCGGTCGCAAAAATTTGAATTTAATTAGCCGAGCAGAAACTTATGTATGAACCGTGGAAAATGACGAAGAGAAGCTTTTTCCAGCTGAAATGTCCTGAGAAGAAAAAAATAATGGAAAAAAAATGATTTTTTTCAAACGCCTGCACTCTTTGTATCATTTCAGCTCCTTCTGTTCGTTGTTTTTGGTTAAATATTAATCAGATGCCCATCATTTCTTCACAAAGCCGTTTATATTTCTTTAATCAGACACATGAGTAAATATGTGGGTCACAGCTGAACGGACTGGAAATCCTCAGAATAAGGAGAATTCCTGTCTGTCCTGGGGGGTGAGAGCTGCAAAAAAGCCCCAAAAAGCTGCTAATTTTTAGGAAAACTGTAGTGATGAGGCGTTTCTCAGAGTGGAGGAAGATCTGTGGGGAGGAGCGATGCTTCTCTCGTCTCAGCAGGAGGTATTTTTAGCCTGAATAAAAGCCTCTCGGAGTGAATCTAAAACACAGTGTTGCCATGTTTCCGGAGCTGATGGAGCATAAATATGTATCGAGGGGAGTTGCTCCCCCCCTCCGGCGAGGGAGCGCTATCTTTAGAGCCGATGCATAATTTAATCACCGGTTTCTCAGCCTTTATTCCTCCAGAATAAACCGGGTTTACTAAAACCAACCAGACTTTTCCTTTAATCCCCGTCAGAACCCGAGGCAACACAACACTGGTGGACGAAGCCGCAGCGTATCCAGACTCCTCTGTTTCCCTCACAGAGACGTGGGCTCAAAAAAAAAAAATAAAAAAATAAAAAACAAAACACAAAAGATTTATAACTCTCACCCAGACACATTTTACTCCCGCCAGGCCAGAGGTCACAGTCAAGTCGGTAACCCGGGGACTCAGGTACGCAAAATAAAAACAATAATCGAGTAAATATTCATATTTATCCACTGACCTGCTATAAATGTATTTCCTGTGTGACTGCAGTCATTAAAAATGATGTAAAAATGGCAGAATTTAGACATTTATAACTGAAATCTTGGCACCACGTGTATGTTTGGTTTGTGCGCATAAAACAGGAGCAGTGGACGTATATCTGACCCCTGCTGCACCTGTGCAGGTAAGGAGAAAAGCTGGTAATTTGCAGTGTTGCTAAAGAGTATTTAACCCCCTTTTATTTCTTTTTATCCAGTTTTAAGGGATTATCAACACATCCAGCAGCAGAGATTCACCTCTGACCCCAGACTGCCCAGACAGCTAAAATGGAACTTGCTGTTTAAGTTCTTCTATTTTTTTTCTTAGACATCAACATCACTGCCTACAGTTGAAGAACGGAAGGAAAGGAAGACTTGACAAATATATCCTTGGATCTAAATCCATCCTGTGATTGTCAGTTTTCATCCTCACACTGCTCACTATACACACATTTATTTCTCATGTTTACCTGTATATTGTATCATTTTCTCTCTGTGTTCGTTTCTCTGCACCTCGATGTTTTCTCCAACTACTGTAACCTTTTGTCTTTGTTTAGCCAACCTTCCTCCCTCTACTGTTTTGTTCTTTTATACCTCAGAAGTATAGAGATACAGGAAATCTATTTCCTGCCACATGCCATCAAACTGTGCAATAATACTTAAATAATCTGGTCATCTCACACAGTCCATGCACACTTTATCTGTCCATTGTTGATTTATCTGTTCACTTCACCTTATATTTTATTTTATGCTCTATGATAATTACCCCTTATTTATCCATGTCTATAGTGTCCATATTTGTACATTACATTTTTATGTCTGGTTATTCTCCTGTGTGTTTTTTATATTTTTATGTACAGTATGAAAATGCTGTTGCTATGCCACAATTTCCCAGCTTGGGATTAAGGAAGGAAGGAAGGAAGGAAGGAAGGAAGGAAGGAAGGAAGGAAGGAAGGAAGGAAAGAAGGAAAGAAAGAAAGAAAGAAAGAAAAAAAGAAAGAAAGAAAGAAAAAGAAAGAAAGATAAGAAAGAACAAAAGAAAGAAAAATAAAGACATAAAGAAAAATAAAGAAAGAAGAAAGAAAAGAAAGAAAGAAAAATAAAGAAAAGAAAGAACGAAAGAAAGAAAGAATAAGAAAGTAAGAAAAAATCTATATCTATCTATCTATCTATCTATCTATCTATCCATCCATCCATCCATGGTCCTACCTGGCTCCGTAGACGTAGAAGCAGTAGATGTGGAAGGTGAGCAGAGCCACCATGTCGGACAGCAGGGAGAGGGCGAAGGTGAGGCCGAGGCAGGCCGACAGGCCGCCGTACCACAGGATGCCCTCCATGAAGGGAGCCATCAGGTGGATGTAGCCTGCAGGCACACGGGATGGAGTCAGAGCATGTGGAGGAACACCTGCAGGGCTTACTGTGCACAGACTCACTGATCCACAGGTGGATGTGGTACAGGAAGAAGCGGCCCAGGACCTGGTCCAGGGCCCGGTTCATCTTCAGGCCTGCAGGGGCTCCCATCAGCCACTGCAGCAGCTCCTCCAGCTCCCTGGCCACGCGCTGAGGGAGAGGAGGAGGAGTTATGCCAGGGGGGTCGAACTCGTCTGATTTCAGGGGCCACTTTCAGCTAAAGTCAATCTCTAGTGGGCCGAACCAGCAAAATAACTGCATTATCATGTCAGAATAACAAAACTCCCCATTTTAAGGCTAAATTGCAAATATGTTATCAAAATGTTTTTATTTAATGGACTAAACTTTAGAAAAACAGGATGAACAACCTGGATTTTCTGGACAAAAATAAGAGGTTTTCACCATATTTAGCCTCAGTTACACATTTAAAGATCTTTTTTTCTTGTTGTATATTTTCATTGTAGCCTAAAAAAGGATATTGTATGAATTTATCAATGTGAACAATAGATATAAAATTTCTAATTCTTAAATTTGAAAAACAAATTATACCCCTTCATTTATATAAAATCTTTTTTTACATTATTATTCTGCATTAAATTTTTATTCATATTTATTCATTTATGTATTTTCTTACTAAATTACACACATGTTGCAATCTGCAAAACTATCTATCCCAGGTATCTGGAAGTAAAAAATCTGCTGTTTTTCCAAATTCATCCTGTGAGCCAGATTGGAACCTTTGGCGGGCCGGTTTTGGCCCCCGGGCCGCATGTTTGACACCCCTGAGTTATGCCCAATCTGAGCCCTTCCCCTCCGGTTTGCACTTTTTAATGAGAGACTCTTTCAGAGTCTTCTTATATATTAACGTTAAAAATGATGAACTGTTGTTAAAACTTTAGGATAAGGTCGATGTTTACCATGACGGCAGTCTGACCGCCGTACACGTATTTCAGAAATAAAAGCAGAGATGTGTAATTTTCAGGAAGGCGTAGGGCTAAGGAGGAGAGGTGAGACTGCATTACATCGGCTGACTCTTACATCCGCCGCCGGCACCAGAGCGTTGGCCAGCGTGGCGATGTGGTCGTCTCTGTAGAGCCAGGACATGAGCAGCACGCCGAGCACCGCGTCCACCAGCAGCGACACCATGATGTTGGCCTTCCTGCCGGAGAGACGGCGACATTAGAGGGAACGCTGGCAACAGAAACCCCCCCTTTCCCTCCCCCCGGACGAGTTCTCCCACCTCATGAAGTCGGCGTGGCCGGCGGCTGCTTTGGGCGAGCTGAGCGTCCTCATGTGTTCGGTTCGGTAGCTGAGCTGGACACATGTGGACAGCTTGGAGGACAGGAAGCGCAGCGGGAAGAGCCTGAAGAGTCTGGACAGAGACGGATCAACCAGTTAACCCTTTCAGGGCTTTACTAGTTGCATTTAAGACTTCTTGAGACCGCTTAGAACAGAATTTAATGCTTATTTCCAACAATGAACGATGCCTAGAATGTAGGAAAACGCAATCATTTCCATTAAAAGTAACTCTATATTAAAGCCGACCAAATCGGAACTTTGGGGCTGATTTCTAATATGTTATCAATATATATGAATGAAGAACATGCTGAAGATGAACAGAAATACTTATAAATTACTTATAATTTTTTTTCTTAACATGTTCGGAATAAATAATTAAATCAGACTAAATTTAGCCTGAAACAACTAAATACATTTATACATAAATAAATGAATAAATAAAAAAATAATAATAATAAACAGATAATTAAATAAATAAATCAGACTTATTTCATCAACATGAAACAACTAAAT
>JAVQJG010027611.1:0-12564 GCA_036024015.1 Craterocephalus amniculus
TCAAAATTAATTGATTTTGACACATTATCCCCAGATCCCTCTCTCTCGCATGGAGCTCACAGAGGGATCAGACCAGCGATTCATAACAAAACATTGGAGAAATGAAGGAGTTTTGTGGCAGAAATTGCCGTATTTAGAACCTGCACAAGCTGGCCCCGTTCACTCCCATTATATTGGATGTATGCTGATCGGGAGTGGATCTAAATGTCTCCCGAAGGAGTTAAAGTTACACCAAAACTGTCTGGGTGAGTAAATATTGGTATTTCATGCTACAAAATAGGACCAGGTTGAAGAAAACGTGCTTATCCTTTAAAGTAAAGAGTCTATCAACCACACACAAGCCTGCTTTGACTGGTCAGTTCTTATCCATTCATATGGAATATTAAGTTCTTAGAAAATATCTGCAGCAAATTGCATAGTAATCCACCCCATTTCAGCTTGCTCTGAAGTGTTGAACTCATCTGTCTGCAGATTACTCCTGGCTAAAAATCAATAACTTAGATAGGGGGTGTCCACAGAGAGACATGTAGGTTACAGCATTATTAAATTCTTCTGATCATGGTTTAATTATTGCATTTTAATTCATGAACTCTGCAAATCGGGAATTAAATCCAGTTTAAAGAGCAAGGGTGAATTTTTTTGTAGGACATGAGTCTATCGTTATCTCCTACACACAGACGGGTGGTAAGTATTTTTCGTGTCATCCTACCTCGGTAAAGTTGGTCTAATGAGCTGATGAGTCTCCATGTTTGCTTGGCTCTACTCTCCTTCCTTTCCTGACTTTACACCTTTTTCAATCACTGCATGTGTAAACTCAGCTGTGTCTCAGTTATGTACACACATACACACACCCTATACGGCACCCTGCCAGGTACTGAATAGCAAATGCTGCTGCGCAAAGGCTTTGGTTATTCACGTGTGATGCAGCGCAACTGCAGAGAACCCAGCTGCGTCCCACAGAACGACATCAATGAACATATATGTGTTCATGTCTGCATGAGGGAGAGGTGGAGAATACCTGTGTGTATGTCAGAGACTTAACCGTATGTGTGAGAGAGAATATGTGTGCGCACACCTGTCAGTTTGAACAAATTCAGTCACCTGTGACATCCTCATTCTGTCTCTCTGTAAGCCGTCACTGAGTGTTCCTCTCAGAGGCTTGAGCAGCACACACACACACACACACACACACACACACACACACACACACACACACACACACCTTCATATCAACCATGGGCAGGTGTTGAGATCACTGACTTCTGAAGAGGATTTCACCTATGGCTGTTTGAACGTGTGCCATCTATTTTCACGCCACGGTTATAAATGATCTCTGTCACTCTCATGCTTGCATGTGTGTGTAAGAGTGTTTCAAATGTCAGGAATAGAAAGTAGGGTGGAGGGTGGCTGTTACAAAAGTGTGAAAGAGAGGAAAAAGGAGAAGGATCTGGAGTCCTGTTATTTGCTCTTTTGTTTTACTGTTGTGCAGTTTCTGTCTGTGAGTCCTCAGTTTTTCTGGGGCATCACAGTCTGAGTTTTGTCACAGCGACAGTGATGATGAATCCTGTAGGACACAAACTCCCACACACACACTTTTGATGCAATGACGCTGCTTTCTTCCATCTAGTGGCCAAATGTGTGCACACACTCATGGATGAATGCAGAAACACTTATGTTCAAACACACAAGGGTCTAGATTGTATTTTGGGCTTGAAGGAGAATACTTTTAACTACACATTATATTTATTTTTCTTCTTACTGCACTCTGAGCTCAGTTGTACACAAACATCCGTCGGCCTGTCATTGAGCTCACTGAAAAACAGTTAAGAGGTGATTACTCAATCATTTTTTACTTATTTTTGTAACTTAACTTTATAATTCAGTAAATTTAATCACTGCATACAAATCAAGACTTTGGTATTATATTATGAAAAGTTTGTTTTGTCAATCGGTGCCATTGAGATACCATCAGAACTGGGAAAAATAGAGAAAATCTCTGAAAATTTGTCTCCAAGGCTGCTAATGTCAACAAAAATGTCATCATAACCTTTGTTCTTTTGTTAAGTAAGAATCTGTTCTGATTACACTGATCCAACAAGACAATTAATCTTTTAAGCAGGAAAATATATTCTGCCCTGCAAGTGAACTCCTGCCCTTTTGATTGACTGTCAACACCCCTCCCTAGGAGACTCGTGTCCTGGCAACAGATTCTTCCACTTTGGGGACAAATGTCATGTTGAACACCTTTCCGCTGCCAAAGCCCATTGCTAATTAGAAGTGTGTGTGTAGTAAAACTCGTGGTGAAACATCAGCAGTCAATTAAAATGCGTATTATCTGATTCTATTTGTATTCTTCATTTGTTTTCTGTGTATTTTAATGAGTAATTAAAATTCATGTGTGTGTGTGTGTGTGGAGTCTAATGCTGTACATTGAAGCATGCAGCTGGCACTTCACACTCCAACTATGTCATTACTGAGCTAAAATGTGGTTTGGTTGCATCACTGTGAGCATGCAATCATTTGATCATGCATGTAAATGTATGCACTTTTATTAGAAGAACTATTCCTCAAACATATTGCAGTGTTTAAGAATTTTCAATTTATTCTTCTTGCTTCCTACAAAAAAACTGGCAGCCAGCTTATTATACATATATACTCCTGTATACACACAGCGTCTTACTTTATAGCTGTTAATTAGCCAAATTTGCATGTTCGCTTAATGCACTGTAGGTATGAATAGAATCTGGCATAGATGTGTAACCTAAAAATACTGTCCTAAATTAATTACATTTTCCTTTCTCAAATAACTAGAAATGTGATTTTGCCTACAAACGTGTCATAACAGCCATGAAAACAGAGTGTGGTCACTGGGGTCATGTCGTTGTCTCTGTCATTTACTGCTCAACCTGCTGCTGTTGCATTGGCATAGTGGTGGTTTTAATAGTGAGAGAAACAATCTGCTTCCATTTGAGGAGTCAATTCCTAAATAAATGACTGCATTAGAGATTGTGTAGGCGTAAAGCTACTGTTGACACTTTAGATGTACTCTGCAATTTTAGTGATTTCTACATAATTTATGAGTCGGAAAACTGCACCATTTATTTCAGCAATTAACATTTACACTATAATTAAGTTAGACATCATCTCATGAGCTCAGTTAGATCTTTTTGTATCTTAAATATTTTAAATCCCTGACATAGTACAGTGCTTTTCTGTCAGCTGTTTTTATTATTGTTATATTATTATTAATAAAAATAATAACAATAATAGTAATAATCACTCACCTGTTCTAAGCCAATGTTGAGTCTGAATCTTATCACTTCCAACTTATCACAAATTGGCAAAAAAGGGTCATATGCGAAAGAAGGATGGCAGGAAGAAGGAATTTCTTGCACAAAATTACTTATTTTCCCTCAGTGACTCATTGATGTTACCTCCCTAGGGAAATTAACAAAAGAAACTAAGGAAACTAAAGTAGGATTAAATTAAATTAAATTAGATTAAATTATTGTTTTACCTTATTTTATCATCATCATTATTATTACTGAGAATCAGCAGTCTCAAAATATTTGTCAGTTTCTGCTAGTAAAACAGAAAGACCGTACGTCTGACGTCACCGCGCGTTTTACGGTGGAACCTAACGTCATCACGCACCATTTCCAAACAATGCTCAGGAAAAAGCCACGTTGACGATCCAGATTGAAGAGAAGTCCACAGTTTGAGGCAGAATAAAGCTGAGGTTACATTTTCGCACGGCTCGGTTCCTCCGGACAGCAGACATGTCGTCTCCGCCGAAGGAGAAAATAGAAACCAAAGGTGGACATCTCCCTGCAGGTAAACTCTCATTGTGCTGCTGTTGCTTTGGAATGCTTCATACAAACCCGAGGGCCTTTGTTTCTGTAAGCATACAAGCAAAAATCACATAATGATGATTAATACTTATACAATCCCTAAACGGGCAGATTGCAGGCGGCATTACACCTTTTAGCGATCCAGATTGCGTTTTTTGCAATCTGCCAATTTCCTCATTTTGCACATTTCCTTACTTCCTTATTGCCCTGTGATCTTGCGTCATTATTATCATTAGCTTCATCACTTTAACTGGTTATACGTAAACATTGGTGATCCTTACATTCCCATAAGAAGGATTTCGGTGGAGTTAATGTCTGCAGGGTGGCGTTGACGTGGAGGACGTGGGCTGAAGAAAAACCCCGATAAGGTGTACGTGGACAAGAGCGGTGTGGCAGGTCACTGGGCCACAGCGGCTGCAGGACTGATAGCACAGGGAGATAACAAATGCCCCTCGCACCCAGCCTGTGATCCTTGGGAGGCCAATTGCACATGTCAGACTTTTAACTAACATCCAGGTGTTAATGTTGGGTGCTTCTCTCTAAAAAGAGGCACTGATTAGTTAAGTTGGAGGACAAAGTCAGACCAGAAGCCCTGCAGTCATTTAAACCTTGTTTTTTTCTTTTAAAGGCAGCCTGTCTATTGTGATGTCATCCAAATCAAATGCAATGATCATTTAGCTGAAGCCTCCAAATATCTTGTTGGTAACCCTCCAAAACAGCTCAAATGTGTTGTGTGAAGTGTTGACGAGACGTGTTTGCGAATCACATGGATGTGTGTGTACCTCTGTGTGTTGCAGTGAAAGCAGGAGGTATGAGAATAGTGCAGAAACACCAGCCATCTGCTATCCCTGAACCGCCGCAGAAAGAGGACGAAGAGGAGTATGTCAGCAGCAGGTAATGCTCCGAGGCTTTTCTAGAGCTCAGCAGATCTAAGGTAAAGATAGTGGTTGTGTTTATCAGAGAAGAAGCCTTATTTATCGTTTCTTTAACGCAACAGCACACAGTCTCGGTTTGAATAAGAAACCACAAGGGCAACATTGTGCATGTACAAACAGTTCATTCAAGGGGAATGCCGTTTGCTTCTCTTTTTTCCTTCTGACTGAACAGAGGAGAAGCAGAGACATGCACATGCGGTTGGAGAGCATTTTTATGGAACAATAGCTTCAGCTTGTTCAAGAAGTCTCTTGATGCATGGCTAGGCACTAAAAGTAAATAGTCATCAAAGGAGTCTCCAAAGCCAGAAATGAATGATAATGTCGTTAATATGGTAACAGTGGCGTGAACATGAGGGGGCGTAATGGCTGCAATAAACGGGTAAATGGTTTCTATGCAGATGAAAGAAAAATATATAAGAATATATTCTTATGTCTTAAATGACAATGAGTTTCAATCATGTTTATTCTCAGGAAGCGAATTCAACTGATGGTCCATGTGACCCGTCATGTGACGTGCTCACTGTATCAGAACTTGAGGCATTTGTGTTTGCCCTTAAGTGCATCAACTTTTCTTTTTGTAAAAGGCAAAAGCCTCCTCAAGTGAAGTTGAATTTATTTTATTTTTCTTACGCAACCATCCCCCTCACAACACCACTAGCACCACTGACAGGAATGTTGTTCCTCTAATTTTACAATGACGTCAACCCTGTTTAAAGTGCAGCCTCACAGTGTGTATCAAAAACATTGATGGAAACATCAGATATGGCTGCAGGCCCTCCCAAACAGTCAAGTCTGAATTGGAAGGCATACATATAATCAAGGAGTAGTTTTACTGAAGCCTCTACTTAAGGCAAGGATCCCAAACTCTGGTCCTTGAGGGCCATCGACCTGCAGGTTTAAGATGTTTAGAAGCATCTGAAAAGTCAATCGAGGGTAAAAAAAGATGTGGGCAATAACCACAGAGACGAGTTTCAGAGGGAAATTAAAAATGTCCTCCACAACATTCAAAAGACAAGCCATCCTGAGTCCACATGTGAAGATTTTTATGGAGTGCAGCGTACACCTGAGGTTTTTTTTTCTTTAACCGATAATCTAACACACAACAAGCTAATTGCTACCCAGCGATTTAATAGCTCTCACTCTTCTATAAGGCTGCAGTGTGGGCAGTATCCTGCAAAGTTTTAATGTGTGTGTCAGCTGTGTCCGTAAACAACATAATTACTGCATAATTTGAGCATTAACTTTGTTGCAGTCATCAGCGTGTTTGTCACTTTGCGTGTTTTACATCACACTGACGCCGTTTTCCATCAACAGTTACTTGTCGTGTTCCTGCATTAGCATGTTCCAGCTTTTGTTGCTGTGAATAAGTTTTGTGATGTGGTCACTCTATGCTGCCTCGGCGAGTGATTGTGTGTGTATGTTAATATTTCTATGTGTGCCTGCTGCATATTCATGAGGACCCGCCGGCTATGTGCATATTGGTACAGGTGCTATATTCACACCACAGATCAGTTTGTCTATGTGTGCGCGCATGCGTCTGTGTGTGTGTGTGTGCTAATAAGGGCTGATAAATGGAAAGCGACAAGCACTACACAGCAGCAGGCAGAGTTCAAGAACATTTCCAGGTGTCAGGAAATTTTCAGCTTCATACAGCCGGCCTGACTGATTATATATCGCGAGTTGCTCATTCACCTTCCTCCTTCTTTTAAGTATTTTCCTGTAATTTGGAGCCGGAGTAGCAGCGATGCCCGTCGGTGCCAATAAATCCCCTCATTTTGTTTAATTTTCTCTTTTGTGCTGGGAGTAATCAGACGTTGCGGTAAAATGGGAGGTCAAGTAGATGATAAAGGCACAAAAACAACAAGGAAAGTAGCTGAGGCTACGAGGGACGCGGCCGCTATTCCAGCCTCTTCAAATGCCAAAAACGGAGCACTCCACCGAGGGAAAAAGCCACTCACTCACTTACTCACACTCTCCTGTCTGTCCCCCTCTGTGTCACGCTGACGGACGTCTAGCAGGTGGCTACTGGGTAAATTCTGCTTTAGTAACAGCCAGCGAAGCGTTGTAGTCAGGGGAACACCTGCCGTAGCCAATCTAGCTGAGATGGACAGATAAGGCAAAGAGGGAAAGATGGAGGGGATTATTGTGAGAGGGAGAGCAGAGGATTATTGGGGTATGGGAAGCGATGGGTGTCGTGGCGAAATGGAGAGAGGAAAAATGACAGGAGAAGAGTGATGACACACAAGCTGGCGCAGGCGTCGTGCCCGCTGACTGTCAGAAAGCGGTTTAAATCCGGTCGTTCAGGTAAAGTGTGTCAGCATCTGTAAAAGTGTAATATTGGGGTTGGAAGTGGAAGATGAACGACATGAGCAGCGGATGAGATTAAATGTGTTAACACACACTGCGAGCAGAAACTACGGCCTAATGTGCAGCAGGCTGACAGATCACGGTGGAAAAGTTGCAAGGAGGGTGCAGGGAGACAGGCAACAGGCATCTGTTTCCACGGCAACCACCACCTCGCCCACGGCACAAAAAAAAACAAAAACTTCCTGCTCTGCTGAAGCTCTGAGAGACGGGTGGGGTAGCAGAAGCTGCGGCTGACGGAGGAAAAGGCGGAGAAGTGGACCGATTCTCGCCTCACCCTTTGTCTCATTAGTTTAGACTTCCTCTTCGCATCTTCGTTTTTTTTCTCCATCTTTCATGTCTTTTCCTCCTGACACAAAGCGAAAACTCTGCTGGATGTTGCATAGCTCGCTGCTGCCCCCTGCAGACTTTCCACTGCTGCAACCCACCTCCCTCCAGCAGCAAGCTCTTTGTCTGTTTAGCTTTGTCCACCTCTCCTTTCTTATTTATCTCATTTTATTCTCACCATACAGATAGAAAAGATGTAAAAATATATCAGACACTTGTTTTGTGTCTATATCAGGGATTTTTTTTTTACATTTCTCTGACAGGTCACATCTACCTCTCTATGGTGATATATTCTCTCTTTGTGTTCTCTCATGTCCAGTCAGCGGAACAGGGATCAAATGCCGATGCTAAAAGGTTTCTCCCGCTTTTCTCTGTAACACTTCGTCTACTTTCCAAGTCCATTTTCACTGTGCCACAGACCACACAGCAGAGACAGATATTCAGCAGACCCGAGACATGTGACAGCCCAGCATGAGGGACGTAGCAGCCCAGGCTGTCTCAGTATGTGGACTCACATCTCACCGAGCATCTCCCTCCTTCTCTTTTACACCTCATTGTAGTCGGATAGAAAATAAAATAAAGCAACGCTTGATGAGCTGCATGTTTGTGCGACATACACAAGCGGATATTGATATTGATATATATAGCTGTGCCCCTGCAGCTGCGGCTGGTGTCCCGCCCTTGGTACAGACGGATCCTCTTCTGATGAGGTCTCCTCACCTGTCCATCTGCACCCAGCGCCATGTACTTTGATTTATCCTAAACTGAAGGTGTGTGTGTGTGTGTTTGTCTTTGAGTGTGTGTGTGTAGGGGGGGTATGGTAATTGTTGGTTAATTGTGAAGTGGGGGGTGGGGTGAATGGACGGGAATAGTTTTAAATGTAAGGCGCTTTGAGCCACACTTAGTTTGAAAGGCGCTTTATAAATAAAGTTTGATTGATTGATTGATAAAAGTCTTATACAGTTTTCCTGGGCAATCATTAAATGGTTCAGTTTGGATGGAAGTGCAAAAAACTAAATGTGACTAATGAACCCCAAAAGGAACCATACAGCTACAACAGCTGGATAAGCAGGCAGAATATTACCCACACAGTAAAAGATAGCATCAGTGCTGTCATTTCAGCAATATTTACATATTTGATAAATCACTCAAAATTATGAATGTTAGAATTAGTGTTTATTTCTCTTTAATCAAAACAGATATCCATGCAAGGTACTAAGAATTGCTTATTATTCTATGCCAAAAACTCAGCAGATTTAAGTCAAGTTGGCCCTGTATGGTCAGACTTACCACTGTGGCTTTGACGATATACTGTCCACCTGATTCAATTCCATTACAATTTTCTTTTATTCTTCAATATTGCAGATTTTTGTGGAGAAAAACAAAAAATTGATAAAAAAAAAACTTTTTTTTTTTGTTGTTGTTGTTGTTAATTTGAGTCTGGAAAAACAACACCAACCAACATTCAGACCAACATTCTACTACTATAATGCCTGGCATTTCAAGTAAAAAGGATAAATACAAATGGTAATTAAAACTAAATTAAAAAAATATTTTAAAAAATGTTTGCATTTATTTGAAAAATATATTTAAAAAATCTGTTTTAAAAATTGTAAAATAAAAAAAAGTCTTGATATTCTATTTTTAAATTAAATTTTCCCTAACCACCTTAACAGTTTGTGTGTTGTTGCATCCAGAGCTCTGAAGGACATTTATCACCACAAGGTCTTCCTTCTTTGTGCCTGCACCGGATTGATGCACAATTGCAAACAATCTACAGCAGACATAAAATGTGACAAAGCTTTGTGCAAAAGGCTGCTAAATGTCTTGTAAAGGAGCGTCATTGGATAGACATTTCTTAACGTGCCTAAAAACAAACTGAATGTCAAAACAGGTGATGAAATAAATCAAGAATCCTGCTTTTTGTATGAAATCATTATTCAAAATCACCCCAATGTCACTACCTTAGCATTTACTTTTCCCATAGGCACCCAACAGAAAGCACACTGAAGGCACTCATCTGTGAAAAACTACTGTAGCAATCCATCAGAGCAAAGCTAGCTTTAGGTGACATGCCACATTTCTGGTGATGATAATTTTCAGAAAATGTATTTCCTGTTATTCATGATTCCTAAATCCACGTTAAGACCCAATATAATTGGGGAGGCTTCACGAAATGTGGAGCTGTGACAGAGGAAGTCAACTTAAAGACCTGCTTCGGTCCACCTGTTTGTATACTCTGGGATTAATCCCTTATTATAGGTGATATTGTGGTCTTGAAGTTAAGCCTGGAAAGCAAATGACTGACAGACATCCATGGTATGCAAAGATAAGGTGGGAAAATGTGTGTTTCCCAAAGGGCAAACAGACTGAAATCTTCTGTTCTTTGTTTAACCTTCATGACAAGAGGGATAAAAAATGTTTTGGACAAGTATGTTTTAAAATAAGTGCCATCTGTATGTCTGCATGAGGGCCCTTCACCACCATCTGTGTGTTGTCATCACACCCATCTCTGTCCTCTACTGTGACTGCAGGCTGGACTTGGAAAGCAAGGCCAGACGAGTGGGTGCCACCATGGAGAGCTTTTCTTTCCAAGCAAGAAAACAAGCTTTCTTGTGAAATGAACATTTGGCAAATTTAATTCTATTACATGGTTGATTACACAAAGGAAATAAATCTAGTTTTCACAAGTAATAAAACAAAGAAAACAGTTTGAGTGTAATGGAAAGTGAAAATTACAAAATTAAATGGGAGAGGTAAGATGCGGAGACACCTGAAGAACTGAAACTGTATCATTTTAAAAATCCCTCTCTTTAATACACTATATTTAAATTTTTTCAGAGTTAACTTCACCGTCCACTTTGTCTGAAAGGTGGCCCTTATAATACAGCTCAGGTTGCATAATAGCAGACAGCAAACCAAAGATCCCAGTGTACCTTAGAGAGTAAAATTAACAGCAATTAGCTCAGGAATGTGAACCTGAGCAGTGGAGGAGGTAAAAAACAGAAGTTTCCAGAATGTGCTGAAACTCTCTTATAGCATGCTGCCATTTAACAATTCATCAGAAACAAGTTAACATGTAGTTGCTTCACAAAATCTGGTAATGCAATGGCCAAAAAGCTTTTCCATGAAGCATCACGTTGCTAATCGTTGGAAATATCAATATGCTTAAGTCAGATGAGAATTTGCAATCGACAGCACTGCATCACTCTGAAACTGTAAAGCTGCGACCTTCCCTGAACTGGGGGATGACACATGTTGCCAAATGGTTATTGACTATCTGGAGCCGGGACAACCAGTGGTGTCTGTGAATGTGAGGAAGCTCTGGTCTGTTTACAACTCTACAGTCCTGTCAGTAAATTATTTCTGGGAACGGATGCTCAGTGTGAAAAAGTCCGCTGAATGCCAAAAATATCAACAAATATATGAATGAGGTAAGAGCAGCGTCCACAACCCACCCAACCTTTGGCAAGTTGCAGTATGAAAGAAGCAAACCAAGGCCAGCAATATCTACGATAACTGCGCTTTCATTGGTTTTGATGGATCATACAGATCACACCTTTAAAGATGAACCAGTTGGCACAGACTTCCTTTCAGAGTTTTCATTTTTTCCAAATGCATACGTTGCACAGTGTTTAGCGGTTAACGTCATGACCCTCTGAAACAACACCATCGTGCTCTGAGCACCAGGTATCATAACATTGATTTCAACATACATCTTGACCTTGCAAATGGTCAACATAAACAAAGCTAAAACAGACAGCAATCCAGCTCCAATATTGCAAAAACAGCAGGTTGACAGAAGGAGAAAGTGGCTGCAGAAGGAGAAGTAACAGCCACTTACCCCTGGTCTCTGGTTCTTTTGGTTTTTCTGATATCTTATTCCAGAGTAATTGTCCAGAGATAAAACATTTGCTATTAATTCATCATTTCAAACAACATGGAACCACTTTTTCCTGAAGATGCTGCATATTTATGGTGCACAAGTTCCAACACAAATCGAAACTGTGGTAGTAAGAGGACGGGTATTAAACAAATCCAAACAAAAAAATGCACGCCTGCATTGTTCGCTGAGTGACAGTGAAGAGCAGGACTAGACTTGACAGCCAACAAAGGCAACAGGTCCTTTTTTTAAAACAAGAAGAGCTCTGACTCATTCCCCCGCTGGATATTTCTGTACATGTTTGACAGATCATCCAGATGTGTTTCTTCTGGAATAAGATATGTAATTAACAAATGCCTTACAGGATATTCAAGCAGTGTGATGCATGTTTTTTACATTTAAGTAACAGAAGGGATACAGCTCATTCATGCACAAGTTCACAAACGGTGTACTAACAGACACACAATCAATATTGGACTAAAATACAGTCAAATACACTATAAATTTGCCATCTAATCACCAACCTTTTCATACCAGTATACGCAAAATTAAATGCTGGTTTAAAGGCTCTCCAAAAACTGAGTGGATTTCTGCTGTGAACAGAGTTCAATGGATACCTCCCACTGTCGCCCATTATACAACCCATTATTCTACACATGCTCTTAAAACTTTGAAATCAAGGATGATCTTTGAAGGACCTAAGTAACAAACCTAAAATTATTAAAAAGGTTAAATATTTAATGCTAACACAATAGTTCTTACCCAGCTATTTAAAAAAATCAAATCCTTCAGCAAAATTGGAGAGAATCAAGAGTAATGTTTATTTTCTGGCAGGTTACACATTTGTTAGTCCACTGACACGAGCTCCAGCTGGCTGTCTCACGATGTGCACCTTTCTAAATGAGCAGAAGCATATATGCATACATTTCTGCCCCAGAGAGGTTTAAACCCACTGTATTCAGCACTATTTGCATGAACTATAAAACGGTTCTATAAGGAAAAACCGTGCCCATTCACTTTTAAAGTGGACTCATCCTGAGTCATCTCTTCCAGAATTTCTGACTAAACAAGTCCTGATCCCTTGAGAAGTGATTATTTACATGATTTTGTTGTATGGTAGATGCATATAGGTGTACGGTGATGCTGCCTTCAGCTGCAGCTCTCTCTCTCTCTCTCTCTCTCTCTCTCTCTCTCTCTCTCTCTC
>JAVQJG010027613.1:0-14689 GCA_036024015.1 Craterocephalus amniculus
AGGACTAAGAGATCTGAACACATCACACCAGTTTTAAAGTCTTTACACTGGCTTCCAGTCAGTCAGAGAAGAGATTTTAAAGCTCTTCTGATTGTTTATAAATCCCAGAACGGTTTAGGCCCAGAATACATCAATGACATGTTCAGAGAATATAAACCTACCAGAGCTCTTAGATCCAAAGACTCTGGTCAGCTGGTCCAAACCAAAGTCCAGATCAAACATGGAGAAGCATTATTATCAACTCTGGGGTAAAATGTATTGTTATACAGATTATATGAGTCCCATAAAACATTAAAAAACATGGTAAATCACACAAACAGGTTAATCACATCTACGTGCATCTGATAAATGGTGTGCAGCTTCAGATGTATAAAAACAGAGTCCAGAGTCCAGACCAAACCTGGAGAAGCAACTTTTGGCTGTTATGCTGCAAACGGAGAAACTTTTAAATCCCGGTTAAAAACGTTCCTTTTCTCATGTAGCTATGGATGAAATCTGCCGGTATCTTTTAACTTATCTTGCCTTTAATCTTTTCAATGATTTCATTTTTATATACTTTTAGTGTTTCTGTGATTATGTGTGCTGGTGTGTTTAAATGATTTCACTGTAATTATATGTTTCCTTTTTACGCATATTTTATGTAAAGCGCTTTGAATTGTCTTGAACCTGAAAATGTGCTATACAAATAAACTTGCCTTGGCATGTGAATTTTTATACATCTGAAGCTTCACACCATTAATCAGATGCACGTTGATGTGATTAACCTGTTTGTGTGATTTACCATGTTTTTTTATGTTTTATGGGACTCATATAATCTGTATAACAATACATTTTACCCCAGAGTTGATAATGAGAATAATGGATTAGATTGATATGATCTGGAATCTACACCAACATAAACTCCTCTCTGCTGAAACTCACCATCAGTTTGCGTTGGATGGAGGGTCCTTTGTCTTTCCAGCGAGTTTTACTCAGTTAATCTTCATCTGTAATTCCGCTTTAACAAATCACAGCATATTAGTGGTACTCCAGTTTTACATATTTGTCTTTTATTTGGGACATCTACAGAGTTGTTATTTACCTTGTTATGGTTCAGACTCCCAGGCACCTTGCATAGCTGATTTAGTCAGTCATTCTCTAAGAGTAACAAGAAAGAACTGATTTAGAAGTGTGGGGATCCGTAACCTATACCCTCTCTCTCTTCTGCATCTATGACACATTATCCTTTCAAACAAAGACCAGCCACTTGTCTCACTAGATGAAGGTTCTAGACAATCTTCTTATTCTATGAAATGTGAGAAAAACTTACAAAGTCTTAACCTACCAAATCTACTGCAAGTCAGCATGTGAAAAGTTCATTTTTGCATGTAATAATACTATAACCCCTAAAATAATGCTATATTTTAATGGGCTTATGAAACCTGTACTGCATTCTTTAACACATCTGGATTGCTTTGCTCTGATTTCTTTAAAGCATTTTATCTGAATTATTATCACTTCTTTATTTGTATTTTTAAGGTTCTGTCGCTTATTTTTCAAAATATCTTTATATTTCACATAAAATCATCAAAGTACATAACCTATTTATCAGGGTTAAATGTTGCGCCACTGAAAAAAAACGAATTCAAAAGAAAGTAATTAGCAAAAAAAATATGAATATATATATTTATACTGCATATCCAAATTCATGCATATGCGTATTAAGAAGATGGGAAAAGAAAATAGGGAAAAACAAAAATCGTATTTATTGTACTGTTTTTGTTAATGTTTTTATATTTATGTAGGCACCGTCAAATCAAGACAAATTCCTTGTAATGAAAATTTCTTGGCAATAAACCTGACTCTGGGTTATCCATTTGAAAGTTTCAGTACTGATTTCCACCACTTAGTGGCGGTAATGGGTCGGGCGTTTGTTTTGCCTACTATAATAAGCAGCAGCAGCAGAAGAAGAAGCAGAAGAAGAAGAAGAAGAAACGCTATTTAGCCGGTAGCCTGTAGCAAAACGTATGTAGAAAAGTTTTAAACTGGAAATGGGTGATTTAGGAGAAGCAAACCCCTTCGAAAATGTACAATGAACACCCAAGGACAGCTTAGTTTATTCAGTGCCGCTTTGTAAACGGAAGAAACGAAGCACACCTGAAAGTCCGGTGTGTAGCTTGCTAGCTAATGCTCTGCAGCACTAGCGCAGCTGTATCCGGCTTCAAGAAAACAGTCGTGCACGTTTTAATCATTTCCCTGCTCCAACAGGCATGATTACTATTAAAATGGCTCTCTTGAAAAGCTTGTTGGCTCCATTAGGTTTGCAAACACTGCAGCTGCAGAAGCTCACGTGTTGGAAAACTATGCCCCCCGAAGGAACGTGTCCCTCCCGTAATCCACAACCTCTACCGTTAAACCTATAAATTAAATGATTTAATGGTCCTTGCACATCCATCATGTGGAAAAAATGATAAAAAATTTGTTGCGTAGGATGAAAAAAGTTGTCAAGAGTCTCATGGTCACTTGCGTCGTTTCAATTTAAACTGTTCTGATTGGCTAAAGTATCGCATTCCTGCTAAGTGATTGGCTGTCTCTGCTGTCAATCATCATGAACGAGATCAGCTCGTGATGACAGTGCAATAAGAGTTCACATTACAAAAAAAAGCATAATGCTTGTTTTAGGCGGCGGTTTTTTACACAAATAATGTGAACATAAACTGTAAAACAATAGAATAAACTTCAGCAAACCTTTATAAAACAGCAGAATAAACTTACCTTTTTCAATGAACTGCTGGATTCCTTAGTGGAAAGCTTCTTGGTTATTTGGTGAAAGGTTCTCTGGACTCTGTCCCTCGCTGAGATGTGACTGACCCTGCTGCAGTGCAGACTGCTCTTTTATAGCATACTGCAGCCTGAAGTCACTTTCACTTTCAGAGACTGTTTACTGGAACCCCCCCCCTTCCCCCCTGCCCACCCATTTCCTGGAAGTGGTCTCATTTTTACTGCATTGTTGCAGATTCAAGACACTACATGTGTATTCATTTGAATTTTACTTTTAAAACAAAGCAGTAACTCAAACATAAATCTGGAATATAATATGGAGAGACAGCACTACAGGAGGGTTCAACAATTTTCTGTACTACCTCCAGACTTTTCTTTTACTTTTTCATTAGTTTTTTGTGTTTTCCTGAAATGGTAGAAGTCTTGACAAGTCAGTCAATGCTTTACCCATGTAATTTTTCAAGAATAAAGTTGTAATATTCTGAGAATTAAGTTAAAGCCATAATTTTAAGAGGATAAAGTCGGCTTTATTTTTGTATGTTATGATCATAATAAATCAATAATACATTTGTAATATTAAAGCCATGATTTTACGAGAATCAAGCCATAATATTAAACCTTTGGCACTACGAAAAAAGCAACAGAGTAATGTATCTTTGTATTTTCTCTTTTCTTTAGAACAAGAAAAATAGGAATTGTTTTTTTGCCGAACCAATTTGTGGAGACTGTTCAGGCAGGTTTATTTCATCAATTCTTTACAAAGAGAAATTATCTCCTGGTTTGTGAAACCTAACTGTCATCTTCTAAAACTGGTTAAAATATTATGACTTTATTCTCATAAAATGACTTATTTAATTATATTAATATTTTATTTTCAGTTTTTTCTTAATATTATGACCTCATTCTTGCAGTCGGTAAAATAAATATTTTTCTCTAACGTGGCCCCAATACTCCGTCACCTAGGAACCTATGTTATATTTGACTGTCACTGCTCTGTTTCATGTCGAATTTTCTCATCTTAATCAATCATGGAAAGAAAAAGTGGAAAAAACTAAAAAATACAAGCATAAAATGACTGCTTTAATGTGAGGACTTTTTTACAAACCAAACTTACACATGGCTGCCATTTAGGAATCAATGTTTATTTCATTATTGAGTGTGTGTGAATATTCAGAGTTGGCCTTAACAGTGAACAGACATGGCATACGGTACTTACAAATAGAGAAGGAGCAGGCAAGTGACATTGTTCGAAGCTGATGCCACATTTACATTAGAGAGAAAAAAACAATCATTTGTTTTAAAGGCAGATTATTTCTGCATCGTTACTGAAAGTAAACCCCCAAGAAAGGCTCTGCAAATGAACTATTAACTGAAGGTCATTGGCTAACCCTTCTAATGAAAATGGTAGCAAGTAATTCCACCATAACCACATTCGTTTTACTCACATTAAGGCTGAATATCCAGCAAAAATCAGCCAATGGAACATGGCATCTTAACTATGAGCCACTCGAACAAAGTAAGAAAACTGACTTTCAACAGACTCTTTAACAAACTGACAATCAGCACAAATGGAAAAACATCATGGACTCTTTGGACTCTGACAACTTTCATTTTTATCTGGTAATTCTACTAAACACACACTGCCTCACAGTTTTTAAACTATTTTGTAAAAGTGATGAACATTTACCACTGAAACCAATGGCGCGGACAATCAGCAGCTAGCTAACAGTTTAACAGTGACAAAATCATCAGTTCTAGCAATTAAAACTAATAGTTGTTGTCTTAGATTATTGAGAAGTACTGTACTTTTAAGCCACAGCTAACTAGCAAGCTACTACTAGCTTTGTGCTAATGCTGTCCATTGGTTTCAATCAGAAATGCAAAGCTAATTAGCTTGTTAGCTGTTGTAAGCTAGTTTGCTTGGTTATTGTTCCCCTAAAGTATGAAAAATTTGTTTTTGACAAATAAACCTTGATTAAACAGTAGTTATTCCATTCATATCAATCACAACAACATTTTGATTCAGACAAGATGAAATGTAAAAAAAAACTATGGGCACTTCAGAATTTCAATGCACATGGTGGAACACAATCAAATGGCAGGATCAAAGGGGTTAATTAAATCAATAAAATTGATCAAATTAATTAATGTAGAAAGTTTTGACTATATTTAAATAATCTATCAGTAATTGTTCCCACGGCCTGGTTTAATTAGACTGAAGAAAAATTGGCATCTATTGCATGTATTTATGATAGAATCTGTAGAATTACAGTAAATGCTCAAACTGTCCAGCTCAATGTTGATATCACTTAAACGCTGTTCTTGTCTAGTCACCACCAGATGTAGATGCTTATAGAATTTGTAATATTATCAAAGGAATGCTTAACACATTATTATAAATCTTGTTGGGAAAGGGAAGTCTAAGCAGCTTATTTAAGAAACAGCAATGCTGTACTGGTACCAGTTAAATCAAAAATTAAAAAAGAGTGACATGCACTGAATGCTCTTCCAATGTAACATTAGGCCACAGCAGGACATAAAAAGAGCATGAAATTTGTGTTTTGTTATACAGGAAACGTCTCTAGCCTGCTTTGTTACTTTTATCCCATCTGCTGCTTACCGTAGAGACTAACTTACCAATTATTCACCAAAAAAAAGCCTTGTGGTAGCCGTGAAACATAATCTACTAATTCTCAAACTGGGATGTGACTTTGTCATTAAGTCACATGAAAGACCAGTCAGGGGTTTGTCCCTTTAATTTGTAAACCTTATTGTTAGAAATTTTAAGTATGAGTGATGAGTATTTTTCTATCAAGAAAATAAGCAAACATGGTGTATGCAGGACAGTAAGCTCCCACAGTTTCATGAAGAAAAAATGAGGGAATGCAACAAAGTCCCTGTTCCACAAACAGACACCCCCCCCCCCCCTTCTGAAAACACAGATCCACTAAGCTTTCAGCCTGAACGTGTCATCAGAGGACACGTTCATAGAAATTTTGTATTGTTCGATACAAACGATACAGAGCTCACGTTTTGGTACCACCTGATATTGAACGATCTGATACAGTATCAAGTATTGTTGCACCCTTACTTCAAACGTATCTCTGCATAGAGCATCCAGTCTACCCCGCCAACACACAAATACTTGTTTTAGCTTTCCAATGTCACATGGGGGCAGTGTTCAGAACATGAAATGTATGCATCTTGGATTTTTTTTTCCTATGGTTTTTCTCTGGTACATGAAAGATTTCTCTAGCTTTTGTTGAAAAAGTCCATAATGCTAAACTCAGTTCTCAGTTCCATCAGAAGGTATTGTTTCAGGTGATGGTTTTTTGGTTTAAGTGGCATTTCTGGCACCTTATCTTAAAGTGAAATCAGTTATTGTCAAGCTCTTTCATGTCAACCAATCTACATATATTTCCAGCTCTGTGGGCTCGGTGTCGTTCAGTTTTTGAAGGACTGCTTATTTGTCCATTTCCATTTGAAAAACCAAGAACTGTTCCATTTACAACCACTGAGAGAGCTTTGCTAAATTGGTCAGTCCTAGCTAGCATGTAACCTTTAACTACAGCTGAAACCGAAAGGAACTATGTTACAGATCTTTCTTCCAGCAAATGAAAAAAACTGCAGTCACATTGACTATAAATGGGATTGGTTCATAAAAATATTGTGAAGTAGAGATTTTTCTTAAAAAACTAGCATTGCTAGCATAAAGTGTTTTCCAATTATGTTTCTATTTCCTCTATACCCCATTTCTGATCATCAGCACCGTGCCTATTTAAATTTTTACCATAAGACTTATTGTGCACTCTATTGCCCATAATTAAAGAATTAATCTGGAAATTTCACAGCTTTCAAAAACTAAGACAGCTTATCGTTAACAGCCCTGCATGACTTCAGATCAGTCCTGCAAAGTTTCTGTTTCCTGAATGTTCTCCTTGTATTTGAAGTCAACAAACATGAAAACAGAAGCATGCTACCAAAAACACTGAGGTATTCTTATGACGCAACATGTGGAAGTGTACAAGCAGGCAGGAGCAAATTGCTGTAGAAGACAATGCTTCTTGGTTACTGTTACCAGGTCAAAGAGCAGATAGGAGTGTGTAATGTCATTGATCCCAAATGTGGTGATTAGTTTGAGAGTTTCACATATATTAAAGGGTTTCTCAGAAATATATAGGATATATTTATAGATGGTATTTTCTCAATTTTTGTCAGGAAAATATATGAACAAGCTAAATGAGCACAGACGATTCTGCTCATCAAAGCCACCATGTCAATCCAGCCAATCATTCAGTCAACGTTAAAGCTAAGCGGTTTGTAAAGAATACTGATGCATGGGCAAGAAAATAACATTCCATATCCAAACAATCCTAATGTACAAACTATGCACATGAGGCTAAAAGAGGTCCACGTCTATGGCCCTAACTTTGTTCCTCTACTTGGCCCTAGCCATTCTTTCCCATTTATATGGTGCTCCTTTTCATGTAGGAATCAAGAAGCAGGGGTCATTCGGTGATAATATGACCACTACTTGGTCCCTAAAAGAAAAATGACACATTATTTATGAGGTCTTTGTTTACTTTAGCAATCATGGTACATATTTACACATTTTAACGTTCACATTTCCCAAAACAACAGAATCTGCATTGCTGCCAGGTGCGTATGGGATGAATTTATATGGCATTCCTGCTTAAAGTGTGGTACAAAATCCAGAATAATGTGAAACGTTGTGATAGACATGGACCTCCTCTAGCTCATTGGACATCATTTAGTCTTTTACATACAACACAACAAGGCAGGACATTAGAAAACTTTAAACATTCCAGCCCATTCTCGCCAAATATCCACATTTATGTTTTCATGCCTTTGATATTTGCTTGATCCCTTTATCCAACATTCACAATGTGGTATATCAGAGAAGCAGTGGTGTCATTGCATCCTCATTCACTTTTCTTTGTAAAACCTTCTTCCTTTCTTTCTTCCATTGATCCACCTGAGCCAATCTTGGAGAACCGGGACCCCTTGAATTTAACAGCAAAACTCTTGCATCCTTCTTGCATCCCATTTGTCATATTTCCTTGGGGGCTGCCAGTTGCGAGACCATCATGCTATCTTTGCTTGATGATCATTAAAAGTAGCTTTTCCTTGGCAATTCTTTTCTCTTCTGTCCATCCTTTGCGACAGGTTCATGCAGTAATGAGTAGAATTAGACATTGTGCATCTTATCTGTCCATTGTAACCACTGCCTCCCTTCTCCACCTCCCTCCTGTTACCTTTTACCATTTCTGTCCAAACCCGTATCATTGTAGATAGCGATAGACTTTAAAGCAGTGGTTTCCAGAGTCAGCCACCACCACGTGTCCATCCGAGGTCAGAGCCAGACCTTGTGGGCCATACAATGGATCTGCTGAAGTGTTGATGTAGGATAGGAAGGAGCCACTGCCATCAAACACCTGGAAAAGTTTAAAAGTTTGAGAGAAAATGTATTAATAATGCTGGCTTATCTGCATTTCATACTTGCAAACCCAACCCACCGCTGTGGTACCTGTATGCGGCTGTTTCCCCAGTCGGCTACAATAATGTTCCCATTGACATCTACGGCTACACCAGTGGGAGCGTTAAACTGGCCGTTTCCTTCTCCATTTGAGCCAAATTTCAACACGAGTTCTCCGTCAAGGGTAAAAACCTGACCAAACCAAGAATTGGATAGCTTTAGACAGAGGCTTACTTTTCTTACTTTGGAAGAAAGCAAATGCAGCAAGTTGTGTACCTTGACAGAGTGGTTATGGAAGTCTGTTATGATGATTTCATTGTTCTTGTTCACAGCTGCAAAGTGTGGACCTTCAGGGCGGAAACAAACACTTCAGTTTAACATGGATATCTGTTGTATTGGAGCAATTTCAAAACTATTCATGGTTACAGCTATTTTTTCAGGAATTGAAGGTTTTCACCAATGAAATCTTTGAGAAACATCAGGGCTTCAAAAAGCAGCATATGTAACCTGGAAATTTACATTTAAAGTTCATTTCAGATGTTAAACATTTGAGGTACAAACTAATCTTATTATAGAAATCCTGCAATCACAGCTTTCATCTTAAATATTCACCTTTTTCTCTCCTCTACATTATCTAACATCTTGTTCAAAGCTCTAACGGTTTGGTCATATAGAATCACAATTTAGTCCATTACTCATTCAGTAGACTTTTTCTGAGTTTCATAGTCTTACTAAACACAACCTGCAAATTGCTTGTCACCATTTCCCCGACTCCCAAACTTGGTGATGAGTTTTCCAGTCAGCTGGAAGATGAAAACGGTGCAGGCCTTGTTGTCCACCACAATCACGTGACCGTTTTGGTCCACTGACACGCCCTTTGGCCCCATGAGTCTACCGGAGCCGAGTTTTGCCTGTTGGATGGCAAATTCAAACCACATGGATGAAGAAAAACTGAACGTCAAACGTTTTATGTTAAAGAAGACATCGATACTTCCAGTAGCCCTGCATCACTCACCTTAAACTTGCCCTCACTGGTGAAGATGCTGACCCACTTGTTGTCGTAGTCGGCGATGATGATGTCGCCGCTTGGGTGGACAGCTACCCCTGTTGGCCGCTGCAGTTGTCCTGGTGACCTTCCACGCACCCCAAACCGAGTCTTGAATTCGCCCTCATTGGAAAAAATCTGGAGATATAAGAACAGTTTTCATCTTCAGATTTGAACACTGCATTGCACATGTGAAGCTGCAGCCATGCGATATTAGCTCACACCAGGTTTTAATATCCCCATGTTTTATTAGTGGTTTTATATTCAAGGTTTTATACATCTAAGTGTCTACTCCAGTCTATTCACAGCTCTCAGTGATCTTCATGTTCAAACTTAAATGCTCCTGGTACTTACAGGCCTCATAAGGTTCACTCATATTCAAGTTTAAATGTTTTCTTTTGATTAAATTCATGTTCCTCAGGTTTTACTTGTTTTCCATAATGTTACGTTTTCTTTAAGTTTTCATAGTTAAAGATAAAACTTAGAGAAAATTCTGAGTTCTACATGCAACGTAGAAGGAGATATACAAATATCTCTTCCTACACTCTTCCACTCCTCTTTTTACAGTCTTGGTCTCTCACCCTGTTCTTTACTCTCTCTCTACACAGCTTTTCTCTCCTTTCCACCAACCCTCTCTTTCAGCCCTCTCTTTCTCCACACTATATCAACACTCTCTTTCGATCCTTACTTTGGGCTCTAACGTTCTCCGTCCATGGTCACCCTTTCTGTCGTTTCCACCCCCAATGGCTTGAGGCAGATGGCTGCCCTCCCTGAGCCGGGTTCTGATGGAGGTTTTGCCTTCCTGTTAAAAGGGAGTTTTTCTCCCCACCGTCGCCTGAAGCTTGCTCAGAAGAGGATTGATCGAAGACTCTTTTTGATGCAGTCTGTTGGTTTCCTTACATAGGCAATTGGCTAGTAAATATGTATATATGAATGTATGACAGTCAGATTACTTAATCTGACTGTCAGGGAAGCGGGTTGAGATGACTTTGTTATGAATTGGCACTATACAAATAAAGTTGAATTTAACTGAATTGAATTGAATTGAGATTTTAAAAAACTCTTTTTCAAGAGTGACCTGGCCAAGACATGTCACTCAAGACTGGATCACTGATAGTAACAACACTGGGGGTGGACCATTCTCAGACGACCTGGTCCACTTCTCCCAGGTCTATAAGTTAGTGGTCAGCAGGTTGAAAATAATGTAGCTGGCTTCTGTGTAAGCAGAATGTTTTCTACTGAGTATTCATAAGATATTGTCCAGATGAAATTTCTTGTATATAACGTTTACTTATAAAAATGTGAGGAGAACCAGCTTGTTACAAACCCTGTTTGATGATAGTGGGTCAGGAAAGTTGATTTTTTGTACCAGACAATCCATGGTTTAACTGAGAAATGTTGAGAGGTTGCTGTGCCTCTGCATTGAGGATATTCACTCAGAATCTAAGAGGGATTGGTAATTAAATGTTGGATGTGTCCACATCCATTAAGCTTTAGAGAACTGAGAGCCAGAAGAAATCAGCTCTACCTGGACACACTGATTATTGCTGTCAGCTATCAGTATCCTGCCGCTGGAGGAGGCGGCCACTCCTTGGAGGTTGGTGAACTCTCCTTTATTCCTTCCCTTTGTGCCTGAGGAAAGAGGGAAGACACAAATAAGTATCAGGTCTTCACAGACAACTGTTTGATATTTTAGTAACACACATTAAAAATAATTTGTTTCATATACAATGAAAACAAAACATGCCTTCACAGCTAACAGTACTGTTATGGAGTGTGAACTTGGCCAAACATGTAATTGTATCTTAAACCGATAATTTTTCTCATGTTTTTTTAAGGTCTAAAAGTTGAAGCTATCTCGATCTGTAACTGCCAAAAACCTGATGTGTTTGTGAGAAAGCTTGTATAGCTTGTACACTGAAAAGTGATGCAGGATGTGGTTAAGATGCTGATGCAGAAACAGGATACTGATTCTAGCAGAAAACGATGTATCAGAGCAAAGGCCAGGCCTTTTTTCACATGACCTTTTTAGGAAGGCCCGGTCTTGACTGGAGCTTAACTTATGTAATGACACCAACAGACGGGCACCCAACCAACGGGCAGACGGCAGGAGTAAACTAAGAGTTAATAAAAGCAGCAGAGTATTTACAGAAGCGCTCTTTCCTTCTTGGGCTGAGCATAGCTTATCTTTTGAGATTTTAGCAACCTTTGGGGAGCAGATTTTTCAGGTTTTAGCTTTTTCACTAGTTGGAGGAAACCATTTCGAAGTTCATAAGCTTTAGGTTAAAATAAATACATTTGTTCCTCTCTATTTGGATTGTATTTACCTTTACATTGTTAAAGAATTTTAAATAAAATATTTAGAACCTTTTGGGAAATCTTAAATCCTAAAGGTCTCTGACTCATCCCTGTGTACAGTTAGTCTAAAGGGTGATTAGGAGCCTCCTGTCAGGCAAACAGAATCAAAATCTTCCTCTCTTTGGAGAAGGTGAGTGTTGCTTCACGTTTAAATAGAGATTGCCTCGGGGAGCAAATAGAAATTGGGAATGATGCACAGTACATAGTGCATTGGTTTCCAACCTATTTTCCTTGAGGTCCCTTTTGATCACCTAAATTATTCCAAAGGAATCTCTCACCGATCCTAAAGATGAGGTCGTCCTCAATGGGGTTCTGAGTTTTCCGTCGTGGAGTGCCCAGGGCACTGCTAGCCCTTTTGGAGCCCTTCTTCTTCTGGCCAGGGGACTTGCCCCGTCTCTTGACCCCTTCAGAGGAGCCTGTGGACGGGGTGGCAGCAGCAGCTGAGTTGGTCGCTGTAGTGGTGGACGGAGACACCTGGATGGAAAAAAAAGTGAAACTGCTGTTTATTTTGTTATGAAATATCTTATCCTATGACATTAGGGCTAGCCGTGAAATGTCCACTACAGCTCAGAGGTAGAAAACGGTAGAAAACATATTCAAAATATTACCACTTATCAGAGCAAGTCTGGAAGGGACTTAGCATTTGTAGTTTTCTAGCAGAACCAGTAATACTGCAGAGGAAGGATTTTATCTGTTTTCTGACAGGACAAGATAAGACTGTCAAATTGGCATTTCTTTACTTGGTTGTTAAAAAATCAACAATCAATCCCCAACATTTTTCAAGCAAAATGGAGCCATCAACACTGTTTGCTGGCAAAATCTAAGCTGGTTCTACCCACCTCCACTTCTGCCTCTAAGGCCTTGGTGATGGTCAGTTTGAAAGGACTTCCTTTGATGTGTTGGTCGTACAGACGAAGAGCCAGAGAGAAGTCCCCTTCCTTTGGCACTGTATACACAAACTCGTACGTCCCATTCTTATGATCCACTATCTCGCCATCTACGATGCTGCCATCTGGAGTGAAGACCTGTATGAACATGCAGATGATGGTAAGCGATCTCATCGCCGACATCTCCATGAAATGAAGCTATTTTATACAAGTTTGACCATGACACCAACCTCAGCTGACAGGATTGCGTTGCCATTTTTGCAGGCTCCACCTGATTTGTCTCTTGTTACAATGGTAACATAGGCCGGATGTCCCACAATGCACTGCTCCAGGCCGGCGCCCATGGCTTCGCTCTGGCTTGCCACCGCACTAAGATTTGTAGAAGTGGGTTTAATCCACAGCAATGTTTTTTTAGAAACAGGTCCAAAACATTTTACCTTAGTGTGGTTTCACCTGGTTGTGACGATGGTTCCCAGGTTATGAATGGACTTCCTTAGTCCATCTGTCTCCATCAGCAGATCCAGCTGGTCATTCTCGTCCGGCTGACATGGCAAACTGCAGCGCTCCAGTTCGCCTAACCGATCACCCAGCTCACGCTCCACCTGCAGGTTCGCCACGCAGGCCTCTCCAGCCAGAGCTTCCTCCGTCTGGGTACAGGTGGCCGAGATGTCCCCATCTCCTCGGACAAGACTATCTATCTGAGCTTGGAGGACCTAGAAAAAAAGAATATATATTTAATGACATACTTTCTTGATCTCATCATGACAAATAAGATTCGTAGAATTAATCCACTCTTATCCTCTCTTTGACAGATTTGCACCTTTTGTTTGAGTCCATATGTGACTTCCAGCTCCATCAGCAGGACACTCTTCCTAACATCCAGCTGCTTATGCAGGTCCTCAAAGCTGGACTGGATGTCCTCTTCAATCGAAGCCCTCTGATTGGTCAGCTGCTGGAGGATCTCTCTAATGAAGGACAGCACATCTGCAATCTGTGGGAGTCTAGAGAGATGGATATAAGGTTGGGTCAAATTTCAGGAATATTTGTTTTGAGGACTGTTTCTAAATTGCTGATGACCATTATATGAAGCATCTACTCCCAAATAGAAATAAATACTTTAATAATTTGCTATTTTCTTGGTTAAAATTTTATATTTGGTCTGTCTTTGGTATCTTCATAAATCTTTGACCTGCATTTTCTTGTTTTTCCACCAGATGTCAGTGTTTCCTCCCTGTACATTAAACTCATCAGCTCTCCATGCAGGTGTATACTGTGTTCTGATATAGTGGTGCCAAATCAAACACTTTACACAAGAGATCCTTTTAATATGTGTTTTGTGTACATAGCTTTGATTTTTGCAAATTACCATTAATACTCACTACAGAGCAAATAATCTATGAGAAATGCGATTGGTTATCAGTCATAAATGATACACTGTAGTGGTTTATAGGACAAGGGGTGCCACACACAGTTAAAATGTGTGTAGTATGTGTGCTTACCTGGTCTGGACGGCCTCCAGCCTCTCCTGTAGGCTGCTGCGGTGCTGCTCCAGGGCCTGGCTGAGGGGCACCTGAGGGTGCTCTTCATGCTCCGAAAGACAATCCTCACACAGGGCACACTCGCAGGCAGAACAGTACAGATCAGCCACCTGCTTAAACAGAGGTGTTCAAAGATTTAGAAGAGAAGATCAAACAAATTTATGACTTTATGGCTTTGTTCTTCAAGTTCCTTTGTTGTTCTGTAAAGTTATTCATGGCTGAACCTGACCACACACGTATTTAAATACAGCATTTTACTACTACTACTACCACTACTGCCATTTAGCAGACGCTTTTATCCAAAGTGATGTACATTTTTGTACAGTTTTAGTCTCTTTTCTGCTTGTGTCTCTGTCTCCATACATTCAAGTCGACCTTCAGATTGGCAAAACCCAACAACTGTAAGGTTTCAGTCTGTTCTGCTGAGGCTTCAGTTCAAGTTGAGTTATTTTCACTGGATTTAGCAAAGATGTAAGCTAGAAATGATGGATGGATGGATGGATGGATGGATGGATGGATGGATGGATGGATGGATGGATGGATGGATGGATGGATGGATGGATGGATGGATGGATGGATGGATGGATGGATGGATGGATGGAAT
>JAVQJG010027618.1:0-14893 GCA_036024015.1 Craterocephalus amniculus
TCCACCTCGTCCACGTCTCTGTTTTCCTCTTCCACAGACGGTAGCCACTCGCTGCTACCTGCCGCTGCAGACAGGCTGCTGCTGCTCTAAGAAGCTGCAGCAAAATAAAAATGGCTTGCTTTAATTTTTTATGTTCTGGATCATAACGATGAATAACTAGAATAAGCTGGGGTTCTTAGCTCAGCTCATGTTGTATTGCACAAGCACACCTCATCATGAACTAGTCATATTTGCATTAGTTTTAGAAAATATATAATTAAACTGTTTTTCGGCCTACATAATTTGCTCTCTGTTTAAAATTAATAAATAAAGTAAAACTGTATGATGCAAAGAGGAGTTTTTCCTTTTTTTTAAAAAAAAAAAAGAGGGGCGTGGTTTTTCGGTTGGGGGAGAGATAGAGAGGCATTGATTGACACAGGCCTTGTTTTGGTTTGAGACAGCTCCACAGTACGCCACCTAACGGCGAAAGTCTTTGCTTTTAGCTCCTTTAAAGTTACTCTGAAAAGTACACCAGAGCAAATTTAATGCATTACTACCCACTTCTGCTTGGTGGGAACCAGTGCAGTCATCTCCAACCACTCTAGCCAGTCTCCTCTGACCTCTGACATCAACTAGATATTTTCTCTGGAAACCCTGGAGATGGTTGTATGTAAAAATATAATACCCATAAATACTCAAACTATAAATTCCTTTTGTTCCTCATTCGGATGCTCAGGTTGAACTTCAGCATGTCTTCATGACTAGATGCTGCCATGGGATTGGTAGGGGTGTGAATCTTGCAGCAACTCCCGATTCAATTCAATTCCGATTCTTGGGGTAACGATTCGATTCTGTATCGATTCAAACCGATTTTGATTTACATTCAATCCTCTTTTAGTAACATAACGTGCTGATTAACTTTGTTCCTCTATCAGCCAGAAACAGCTCTGTGGAATCATTTCATTAGTTGAAAGAAAACTGATCATTTTAATCAAAAAACTGTTTAAACGTAGCTAACATGGCAAAGTTTAACATGTCTTTGTTACGTAGCAGCAGCTTTGCAAGTAGTCAAGCTTACAATTTTTATCCAATAAAAATCAATTCTTGGAAATTTTGAAACGATTCTGAATCTTGATGAACAAGAATCTGGACTCTGATTAAAAACTATTTTTTTCACCGCCCCTAGTGACTGGCTGAACAGCTTAGCTGGATGAAGAAAAGGCGAAGCTGGAAAAGTGGGCACTGATACCGTACGATACATTGACGATACATTTGTACATCCTGCAGGTGCCAACAGATCTGATGCTACTTCTTCTCACACAACACGGATCCTATGCTGGATCATGACAGGACCCAAAAACATGGAAACCCGAACCAAGCATGTCCACCAAACATGGGGCAGGCGCTGTAACAAAATACTGTACATGAGCTCAGAGAAGTCTGACTTCCCCACTGTGGCGCTGAACGTGGGCGAAGGGAGGAAAAACCTGTACTGGAAGACAATCCGAGCCCTCCAGTATATCCACCAGCACCATCTGGATGAAGCTGACTGGTTCCTGAAGGCAGATGATGACACGTTTGTGGTCGTGGAGAATCTGGAATATCTCCTATCCAAGTACAACCCGGAGGAGCCGCTCTACTTTGGCCGAAGGTTTCGCCCTTTCATCAGTCAGGGTTACATGAGTGGAGGAGCAGGTTACGTGTTGAGTAAGGAAGCACTGAGGAGATTTGTCAGCGGTTTCCAGTCAGGGCAGTGCACCCACTTCTCCGACATTGAAGATATGGCTCTTGGGAAATGTATGGAGGCAATGAAGGTGAAGCCAGAGGACTCCAGAGATGTGAAGGGGAGGCAAACGTTTCATCCTTTTCCTCCAGAACATTACCTGATTCGACAGCTTCCAAGAAATCGTCCTTGGTTCCTGGTGTATGATTACTACACTCCAGTGGAGGTAAGCAACATCCTTCAGAAACAAACCTTTACTGCTGATGTTAATTATGGGATTGACATATGTGTGGGCCTCATAAAAAGACCTGAAACTCCCGAAGCAATAATAAATGATCTCCAATGCCATTTTTATTTTATGATTTGAAGAAAACAGCTCAGTTATGATAAAGATTCAGATATTTGGAATTTGTATGTTTATTTTGGTGTCCTCCCAAACTCATCCAAAAAGAGCCTGCGTGCTTGTTGGATCTTGTTGAAGAACCAACAGGTACAACAGGTTCTCTGGGCATGGAGGTTAACACCACATGGCTCTCTGGGATTGGTTTCTCAGGAGCTGGAGACTGGAGGGGTTGTCTCCCTTTTCAAGAATGTTGAGATGAAAGCAAGATAGGTATTAGTAGTGATCTCATACACCTCATTTCCACCAACGAAGAGCTGGTGCCAGAGCCAGAGCTCAGCTGGTTCAGCTCTGCTGCTTCCAAAGATTCAGGTCTGTTTCCACTGAAAGATCGGGCCGGTGCTGCATCATTACATCATTTTTACCCAGGCGCAGTGTGTTTGGTTGCCGGCCAATCTCCAACCATGGAATATAAGAATTAACGCTGATTTACCGCTGCGTCCCAGCTTCTATTCTGGTCCCATAAATCTTCCTGAAACGGCAAACTGGCCGCTGCTACCTTGGTAGCGGCAGCAGCATCTTCCTCTGTAGCTCAGAGACCAGCTTTCTCAGGAATAAACTGGTGATTCCCACAGTTTATTCTGGGTTTCTGCAGATGACAGAGTGGAAAGAAGAAATACTGGGTCTCCTCCTGCGAACCATTTTGTTTTTTTCGTTATTCATTTCCTGGTATGGAGCCCCTGGACCGGTGTCGGCATGTTTCACTGTGGCCAGGTAGCCCCGCCCCCTGTAGCCCCGCCCCCAACCGCTACGTGAACTGGTTCTAATGCTGCGTTTCACCTCGGAACTGGGAAGTCGGAACTGGGGAATGACGTCACGCAGCGTTCCAGTTCACAGCTGGGAAAATAATAAGTAAGCTTCCACATTAAATGCATTTCTCAGGGGAAATTGTTGTTTTATACCAGCAAAGCCACTAAAACCGACATGTAAACGTTGTTTCTAAGCGACATCGCAGTTCATGAAAAAAGTGAATTACACTCCAGCAGCATCTCCCTACATTTATCTCCAACAACACTACGTATATGGCTGATTTAATGCGACAACAACTGGTCAGAAGCTTCTGCAATGTAAACAATGCAGACATCTTGAAACGCGAAGTCAGGGCTGCTGAGGCTGGTCCAAGTTCCCAGTCGAAAATCCGACTTCAGAAGGCCGTTCCAGTTGAAAGTTCCTACTCGGAAGTTGGAAAATCTGAGTTCAAAAGGAACGCACCTTAACTCTGGCCTAGGAAAGAGTAGCTGCGTCCAGTTCTGGTTCTGTCGCGGCTAAGTCAACTAAGTCTCTGCACTGTACCTCTGCTGTTTTATGGCCAAAACTAATACTCCTGCTGGAAAAAAACACGACACTTCTACTGCTTTGACTGTGTTGGTTGGAATTTAGTCATGAAGGTGCAGGTTATTTACATGAAGAAGGTTTATAGACTCTGGTGTGCTCACCTCCTTAAGTTCTTTTCTTGGGCTCATTTCCTTCAGGGTCATCATTGGAGTTAAGTTTGTTACGTACTCTACAAGAAGCCAGAACTTTGTCAGGTCATTATACTTTACGAGAAGCTTTGTCCGAGACAGGGCTCGCCTGTGTCTTTGTGTGCTATGAGAAATTGACCCAGTTATCCTATGTGGAAGGAGTAGCCTCGGACCCAGGCATTATACGGTTTAATGCATGACAAGGACACCACGACACGCAGCTAAGTGCATGAAAACCGAATGATGCACCGGTCCAAGTTTAGTCCGCTTATACCATAGTCCCACACAGTAAACATTTCAACAGATGATTATTTCTGTAAACAAAACTTGCTAAATGCACCTAAGTATAGGAAGTATTTCATGTTTGCTTCAATGTAATTTTCATACTAAACAACCATTCCATGCTGCAAAACATTTCTCTTCCTCACCTGCCAAAGCCAGCTGATCTGAACCAGTTGATTGAGGCATTGCCCGTAGCCGAGTTATATAACTGTGATTTAATTTGCCGAACTATGTGTGCATATATACGAAAATAATGCATACCAGTTGGAACTATAATTCTCACTGACCATGGTATAATTCACATGAAACTTCATCTGTGATCGTGCAGGATTGTGTCTTTATTTACTGGATACTTTTTGTGCTGATGTATACATCCTTGCATCAGTGGAAAGTTCTGCTTCATGCTATCCCACGTTATCTACGTCCACCTCAAATGTCTGACCCAAATCACGCAATATTTCTCAGAGCCCCACGAGAAAAAAAGTTCTGCCAGATCGATGCTTCGAGAACTGTCCTCAAACACGTCTGGCGAGAGCAGAGTATTGTCATTTTGTTCTCATGGCCTCGAGATCAAGGATAAAGTTTTGGCTTCTCGTGGATTATGTAAGCACATTTAGTAAGTTGAATCATTGTGCTACCTCTCGACTGGTCCATAGAGATCTTAATTGTAACTCTTATTTCTTCTGAGCAGTGTACACTCCTGCCTCTTCAGGCTGTGGATTAAGGTGGGATACAGTTGGGGTTTTCTTTAAGAATCTTTATAACCAAAATGGCAGGACAGCATTTTCACAGCTTAACACCTCGTGCTTTTTCGAGGTCTCTCTTTCCTCACTCTCAATCTTTTCCCCTCTGAAACAAGGGCAGGTAGGAACCAAAATATCTGAAGTGAAACCTACAGTGACATTTAGCAATTAAGGCTACATACTCATCAACATCTAGCAATAGATTACCAACACTCCCCACCCTCTCCCCCCAAAGAACGCCTCATCCTTCTCCTTTTAAACATATTGCTCCCAACGCCCCCCCTCACCACCACCCACCGTTCTCTGATTGCCACCTGGCCTGCGTCATTGTCCCAGCGGAGACAGGCTAGTCTAAACTGAACTCCTGTAACCTTCCCAAACAGGAAAAGCTCTTAAACGCTGAAGGAGTGGCACTAGGGCTTTCAATATGTTTGCTTAAACTGCTCATGCGCATTATGATGCCTTGTGAATTTTGCCTTTGTTAGAAGTTTCATTTATCTGTGTCTTCAGTTACCAACACAAACCATTATAACCGCTGCAGTGTGGAAGTAGCCAGTAGTGGTAATGTAGGGACCAGGTGTAACAGGGAGGTCCTTTCACCATGCCTCTGATTGATCATGTGCCTTGGCCTCAAGGCCACAGGGTTATCCCTTTGTCTGACTGGTTAGCACGCATGACTTTCACCTGGGAGGTTGCGGGGTCAGTTTATGCCATTCGTCCCTGCCACGTAAGGTTACAGTGTCTACAGGTGATGGAAGATGTTTAAGACAAGACTTGACGGGTTTATGGGTACATTTTTCTGTTGTGATCCCAAAATGAATCAAACAATAACCACCTCTATTGTTTCCATGTTTATCATCTTGCTTAGACCCTACAACTTCAGTTACTCTATCTGGTCTGAGTTCCTTAACACACCGGAATCATGTGGTGGTACACGAGCAATTCTGTGAATAAATGGAACAGGTTGTCCACATGCATGTAAAGTTAGGAAGCAAGTATATTTCTGTTCTAACACTGAGCTCATATTACATCCAGTCTCTTCCAGTCAATTCAAGACTTCAACGTTATCATTTAGATGTATTTCACAGAACTCATTTGATGTTTTTTTCTCTCTACCTCTGTCTCCAGGGTCCAGGTTGCTGCTCAGATTTAATCGTTTCCTTTCACTACATTTATGCTGTCCAGCAGTACGTGTTGGAGTACCTCACATACCACCTGAGGGCTTACGGGTACAAATACAGATTCGAGCCTGATGACAAAGTGAAAGTGACCACAACCAACACATCTACATAAGGACCAGCATGAGGACTAATTGGAGACCAGAAGCTCAACTTACTGTTCCATGTTTTGTTATATCGATTGTATATATATCTACACTATGTTCCAAGGTTTGCTGATAAATGGTAAACAGACTACATTGCATATGATTTTATAGTCTTGTTGACCACTCAAAGTGCTTTTGCACAAGAAAGCACACCAGGCTGGCCACTGGAGATGTGGAGCAGATCCCAGTGGCCTGACTGGGCTGCACAAAAACACTTGTTACGTGAATATAACCCATGTGGAGGCTAATGCACACTGCACAAAAGGCCCCTGTTCAAACCCCTCCCCATGCAGCCAAGGCTCAAACCCAGGACCTTCTTGCTGTATGGACACAACTTGCAGTGTTTTTACAATTTACCACACCAATAAATACATCTGAAACAACTCGGGTTTCATATCTGGTGAAGATGGCGATCAAACTAACAACCTTCCTTCTGAGTTATTCTCCACCCACTCAAGTTCTATGAATTAAACTGCTGTAAATGAAGAAAGAAGAGTGTTCAGGTGTTTAGAGTTCAGGGGTACTGTTGGAGCCAGAGGCTGTAACCCTCCAATTTCAACAATTCCTTTTCTTCTTCATCTCCTATATGGATTTCATGGACATGTTACAAGTTGTAATTAAAAGAGACTCAACAAAAAGCTTTGAAACTCCCAGCTGTGTCGTGGATGTCAAAGTTTTCTGATATTTTCAATGACATGAGTCATTGAAATGACATGTCAATGACATGAGTAAACATTCACCTTGACAGAAGTTATGTATTGAAAATAAGTTTATTTTTCTACGTACTATTCCTTCAGATACTTGAACAGTGTTAATAAGTAATATTTTTACAGTCAAGTCTGGCTCTTTTCATACAACATTCATTGCAGTGGATGTTAATACATTTGGTTACAAAAGGAAAAACTGCATCTTATGAAGTGAACACTGATGTGGCTACAATATGATGTGAATACTTGATAAACACATTACAAATCCTACTGTTCACTGATCAAGACTTAATGTTCCAGAACTTTATTGACACCACTTAATGAAACTTCAACAAACATAACAAAACATAACCCAGAATTTGATACCTTGAAACAAAATATAAAATGCTTTTTACACTGTTGGGTCCATAAACTACATCAGTAATATCAGTATGTACAGTAGACTACATTCACATAGCAAGTACACGTACATATAGTATGTTTTAAAGCTATTTAAATGCTAGCTAGAATCATCACTTGCTAACAAGTTAGTGAGTACAACTTGTATCACATCATTCGATTTTTAAAACTAATATCACTAACTAGTGATGCCAGCTAACATCAACAGCTGGTTAGCAACAGTAGTTATGTGAGTGAGTGATGACAGCTTAGACATCTATTCTGATAAACAACTGATTGTTATTGAGAGACACGTCAAAATGTATCAAAAATGGCCAAGTTCTTTCGTTTAAGGCATTATAAAAGTACAACTTCATCATTTAAGGTAAATTATTTTGGTTTTGTGAAAGACAGTTAAGATCAGATGTTTACCAAGGACACCACCACAACGAAGGGAGGAGCTTCTGAGTTTACATAAAACAATCTGTAGCTCCTGCACAGGTTAAAAGAACAGCTGAAGGATCTTTACACGTATTTACAGCACGAATGTTTAAAGTGTCACTTTGCTTTACAACTTTGCAGAATTTTCATTGTTTTATTTAACATGAAAGTAGCAATGTTTTCATAAGGAATCAAATCACAAATTAAGAAATTTCACAATTCACATTTTATAAAAAATACTTTGGCATCGGTGAATAGAACTCCAGCCTGAAATGCTTTGTGATCTATATCAACCCATCTAGTGACTGTCGATGCTCACTACTTTTCAAAATGAATTGTTGGTCATAATGAGGGCACTACTTTTTTATTTTCTACTTTTTTGACATCAGACACCCCATAAAATGGCATGACCACTATTAAAGAGCACTATAGGGAACAATGTCAACATTCAGGCAGCCTGAGTTTGTTTTTACATCTGGCTGAATGTTGGTTGGCTGCAAAACTTAACAAAAGCTCCTACTACTTCAGATTTCTGGTTTAGGTGTTAAAAAGTTTTCACACTAATAATATTTTGAATTTAAAGTACTTTGATGCAATAAAAATCAGAACTTCAAACATAAAGTTACAACTAGGAGTAAGTGGAAATAGAAAAGTACCATTCACATGATCTTCTCATGCACCTCCATATTCTATTAATCCATGGCCACAAGCTTCAACAGCACCACAGCAAGTCAGGGGTCAACCCAGAGTGAGATATATCAGTTACTTTCTTTTCTACGTTCATGATTAGAAATATTTACAAAAATATTCTTAATCAAATCATCTAGTCTTTTAACATGTAACAAGGTTTTGTGGATTTCATTAAAACACTAGTTTGTTTTTTTTCCCTTCAAAATGAACAAAGTAAATGAAGATACATCAAGCTTAGTTAATGAGTCACACTGTGAGAATGCTGAATGACGGATCATAACGTACGGCTCATAAGGACCTGCTGGGAATGAGGTACAGTGGTGGAGATAATTTCATCTTTCTTAACTGACCCGTCACTTTCTTTTTATTTTCATAAAGGATGATTTTACCTGATTGGTTGATATAACAACATGAGGTGAAATATCTTTAAACTATGGTGGGACTGCTTGTGTCTATGACCCTTACATGAATTGCCAGTGTTTTCTGAATGATTGTATATCTCCGCCCACATCCAGCACTTTGAATGTGACTTAAAAGGCCACAAAGCCTTACCTCTGCTCACTAAGCCTAACAAGTCAACCTAGACGTGGGCAGAGATGGATGGTGCAACTATGAGTCGTAGCTAAATGTTTACCTCTGACTCACTTAGAAGAAAAGCCTGGCATCAGACCAAGAAGGTGACGAGATCTTGGCGCTGACAGTAAACAATACAGAACCCATTTAGAAAACCTTTACAGACTCATGTGCACACATAGAGACTTAGATTTTTTTCCCTTTCATTCCCCTTGTTTTGACTTTTTTCTGCAGCTCCTCTAATTTCTTCAAGCTGTGATTAAATTGCCCGGGATAGTGAGGGCTCTTCTCATGGCTCTTGTGGTGTGAATACTTATAACTAACTGAACCAGTGTGAGCTCGTTTTTCAGCTCCATCAGGGTCGTCTCCAGTGAACCCAGCCAATCCAAACGGACAGATTTCTTTTACGATACAATCCCAGTTCAAACTCCATTATACTGTGAGTCCATTATACAATTTAACCACAACAGATGGAAAGTTGACCTGAAATTATTACATGAGGGATTGTGAGTCTTTGCAGAAACACCTAAACAGCTAATTCCTGTGCATCAGGTTGTGAAACAGCAGTAGCACCTGCAGTGTGAATGTAGTCGTTGAGACAGCTTACAGCTGCTGTCCTTCCCCTGCAGAGGAGCACGGAGCACGGCTGCACCAGCTGCTGCCTCTGGTGCTTCGGTTCATCAGAGGCTCTGCTCTGCAGATCTCCACTAACAGTCTGTTACGTGTAGATGCACATCTTCCTGCACGTGGCTTCAGTTTCAAAGTTGTTTGCGTTGCCCTGACAACCTCCGTACCAGAACTGGGCACAGGCATTGGCCTCTGGGTCGTAATACCACCTGACTACGTACTGCCGGCAGGGGCCGGGGTCCAGAGAAAGGCTGCAGCCCCCGTCTGAAAGGAGAGGAAAACGGCGAGTCAGTCTGAGATTAAGCAGCAACACTGTTTACTCGCTGGACGCTAATATCAACCAGCTGTCAGGCTTTTCTGCAGGAACAATGACGCTTCAAAGCAGGAGGTCCAGCTCCGGTCGTCGGGAGTCACAATTATTCAGCTTCAGCTTTGGTCTATAGCCACTTAGCTTCAACACGTTAGCTTTGGTCTATAGCCGCTTAGCTTCAACACGTTAGCTTTGGTCTACAGCCGTTAGCTTCAACACGTTAGCTTTGGTCTATAGCCGTTAGCTTCAACACGTTAGCTTTGGTCTGTAGCTGTTAGCTTCAACAAGTTAGCTTCAGTCTCTAGTTGTTAGCTTCAACACATTAGCTTTGGTCTGTAGCCGTTATCTTCAACACGTTAGCTTTTGCCTTTAGCCGATTAGCTTCAACACGCTAGCTTTTGCCTTCAGCCGATTAGTTTCAACACATTAGCTTTGGTCTGTAGCCGATTAGCTTCATCACGTTAGCTTTGGTCTGTAGCCATTAGCTTCAACACGTTAGCTTTGGTCTGTAGCCATTAGCTTCAACACGTTAGCTTTGGTCTGTAGCCGATTAGCTTCAACATGTAAGCTTTGGTCTGTAGCCAATTAGCTTCAACATGTTAGCTTTTGCCTTTAGCCGATTAGCTTCAACACGCTAGCTTTTGCCTTTAGCCGATTAGCTTCAACATGTTAGCTTTGGTCTGTAGCAGATTAACTTCATCATGTTAGCTCTGGTCTGTAGCCGTTAGCTTCAACACGTTAGCTTTGGTCTGAAGCCGATTAGCTTCAACACATTAGCTTTGGTCTGTAGCTGATTAGCTTCATCATGTTAGCTTTGGTCTGTAGCCGTTAGCTTAAACACGTTAGCTTTTGCCTTTAGCCGATTAGCTTCAACACGCTAGCTTTTGCCTTTAGCCGATTAGCTTCAACACGTTAGCTTTGGTCTGTAGCCGAAGCTAGGTCAACCCAGAAATCATCCATCATTGCTCACATCAGGGCCGAAGTTACGCAGTGTCCCTTTAAGGTGAGCTTTTACAAAATCCCCAAATCCCATTTAAAAATCCCCAGCATGTAACCGTCCTTTTAGTGGTGTTAAACAGATTTAGATGTAGAAACAAAGTGAATACAGACAATACGATAATTTACACAACCAGCCCAAAACAGTGTCGCTGGACCAGCTTTAGCATCCCAGCAGCATCTCTGTGTTTCCAGAAATTCATTTTTCACCCAGATCATGCAGCGATGATGGGGGAGTCCGACCTCCGGTGCATCCCAAACATTCTCAGTTACGGAGAGAAAATCCATGTAATGTTATTGTAACATTGTAACTTGGAGGACTTGCATGCATGTTCAAATGCACACACAAATATCTCGAAATGGCACACACAGAATAGATGTAAACAAACTTGCAGAGCTGAGACTGTGTGTGTGACCCTGGCATGTTTACCTGACACTGGTGAATCTGTTAGTGTTGGAGGGGGAGAGCTGGAGGGGGCCTGCGTGCCCTCCCCCTCGTACAGCCAGTTAGTGGGACTCTGCGGTCCCACCACAGCGGTCAGCCCTGGGCCCTGCCTCCTCCGGCCATCAGGGGACGGGGAAATGAAGCCCGGCAGCTTGTTCCAGGACTCCAGCAATGACTCGGTACCAATCTGGTTCTCATCAGGCCGCTCCGACTCAGGGAACTCTGGCTGGACTAGCACTGTCTCCACTGGGAACTCAAGCTGGGAAGTATAGGAGGAACACAGATAACACAATAATCAGTTTTAGAACAGTTTCATACACTGGATTTATTTTATTCCAGAGTAAGAAAAAGTCAATGTCCAGAAAGAGATTCAGTGCATTTCATGATTCACGTCACTCCATCATATCTAAATAACACGAGGGCATAAATACTTGTGTTTTTTCCTCCTCTGGAACGTCTGTAGAGAAGCTGCCGGGATGGAGTTCCTCCGAGGGAAAGAGAAACTTTGGCAGGAAGGGCATTGTGCTCTCTGGACCACAAATCTGCTTCAGTATGTCACTTTCCACGACTAAACCAAAGAAGCAGATAACATCCATTACATGGGCTAATTATAATAGGTGGTTTAGTAAATGATTAGCTGAAGAGAGGTTGTCCTCCATCATCCCAACAGCTCCCAGTGTACATCATGTAAAATTCTCTTTTCCTTGCAGTTATCCTATTTCTGCCTATTAGATGATGTAGCCACATATCTCTGCTAACTAGAGTGACAGTGTTGGTCCTGTCACTACGCCTCCGACTGATCATGTGCCCTTGCTACTTGGCCACAGGGATTTCCCTTTGGCTGACCGGTCAGCGCGTAACCCTAACCCTTTCTCCTGGGGGGCTGTGGGACGATCATCGCCCGGGCCCTCCTTTGTCCTGCCACACTATCATACATGTCAGTACCAAGCGGCAAACTCCTGCTAGGAAGAGTGATGCCTATTCGGAAGTGCAAAAAGAGCAATCCCCACGATGCACTGGGAGACGTCCCATGATGCACTGGGCTCCTCTCTGCTCAAATTATTAGACACCATGAGTCCCAGGTATTTATATGAAGGCACTTGTTCTATTACACTGTGCTACGACCTCACATGGGTCAAAGATCATGTCTTTAGTTTCTTTAGTATTTGTAAAAGTGCCCAATTAGGCCCAATCTCGATTCTCCCCCTCAGCCCTTCCCCTCCCTTCCCCATTGTGCTTGAGAGACGAAGGCAAATCCTCTTTGGAACCGAGGGGAAGGGCTAAAGGAAAGGGCTAAGGGGAAGAGCTAATGGGAAGAGTTAAGGGGAGGGCTAAGGGGAAGGGCTAAGGAGAAGGCTAAGCTGAAGGGCTAAGGAGAAGGCTAAGCTGAAGGGCTAAGGGGAAGGGCTAAGCTGAAGCGCTAAGGGGGAGGGCTAAGGGGAAGGGCTAAGCTGAAGGGCTAAGGGGGAGGGCTAAGCTGAAGGGCTAAGGGGGAGGGCTAAGCTGAAGGGCTAAGGGGAAGGGCTAAGCTGAAGGGCTAAGGGGAAGGGCTAAGCTGAAGGGCTAAGCTGAAGGGCTAAGGGGAAGGGCTAAGCTGAAGGGCTAAGGAGAAGGCTAAGCTGAAGGGCTGAGGGGAAGGCTAAGCTGAAGGGCTAAGGGGAAGGGCTAAGCTGAAGGGCTAAGGGGGAGGGCTAAGGGGAAGAGGTGAATACCAGCGGAGGGATTTCTGATGCAGACTTCATGGCAAAGGGGTAGGAGGAGTTTTACGCTTCACACTGGAAACCAACATGGCGGCGAAAGACTCGTACAAAAAAATTGCCATTTCATTAATAACGTTAAAAATGTTTAACTGATGTTAAAAACTTTACGATGAGGTAGATGTTTACCCATGACAGCAAAGTGTGCCATCTGACTGCCCTATGAATGTTTAGGACATAAAAGTAGCAATGTTGTAATTTGCATAAAAGGTTTATTTGGGGAACATTATCTAGGTCATTTTTATGTCTGTGGTTCTAATGCTGGAAGTTACGGCTCTTTTTTCTGTTGTATTGTAGCTCTGTGTGACACGTGTGTCTGTAAACAGCTACAAGTCGACCAACCTCCTGATATAGTTCAGGTTAGATGGAGAGAGGAGGCTCAGTCCATAGGGCAGGAATAAATTAATTCATACAGAGACGAATAAACATTGAGTGGGAAGCCCCATTGTAGTTTCATTTTCTAAAGGCGCCTGCTACTGTCATGTAGCAGACTCTTTTATCCAAAGCGACGAACATGTGAGGAACATTACAAGCATAAAATCAAAGAGCAGGATGCAGCATGAACAGGTGGACTGCTGGTCATTTATGTAGTTATGTCAAGTGCTACGATTGTGCTAAGTGTTTTTTTTTTAAGGAGGAGAATTGAGATTGGGCTTTAGTGTCTTTTCTTACTTGGCAGCATTCTGAAGTCATCAATGAGGTAGACGTAGTCTTCATCAGGATCAGAGGCGATGGTCTCCATCTCAGCCTGGAACTCCTTGTATAGACGGTCGGTCTTGTTCAGCACTCCGACAGCAAACACCTCGATGCCTTCGGTGTGGGCCTTCCTGGATGCTTTTTCAAACTTCATGACATCGCGTGGGTCAGCCTGTCCATCCGTTAAAACCACTGCCACCTTCCTCACGCCGGGTCTGGAGGCCTGGAATAACTGGTTTGCTCGGTGGATGGCGCTGCCGGTGAAGGTACCTTCGCCCAGGTAGGGCATTGCCCTGACGGCAGCCTTGATGTCGTCCTGGCTGGGCTGCTGCTGCAGACTGACCACCACCATGTCCACGTGGCTGTAAAGCACCACTCCGATCCGACTGGCTTCCTGGCTGACCGTTACCCGGTCAACAATGGCATTCACAAAGTCCTTGACTACTTCAAAGTTTTCTGGCCCCACGCTCTCAGAGCTGTCAATGACAAACACCAACTCAAGAGGGCTGCTGCTGCACTTAGGACCACATCCTGGGCACCAGAGGCAAAAGACAATCAGCACAAATTAATAAGATTCAAAAACACAAAACCTTGTTAAATATCTGCAGCGCGTCACCAAAAAGGTAACTTACACTGTGTTATGTTGGAGGATGTAAATATTCAGTATAATCAGTTTCAACTAAGATTATTGAAACATCAACTTAAGAAACACAAATCATCAAAAACTTCTAGCAAACATGTTATTTACCACATATTTCTTTTATGATTCTGATGACATCTTCTCTCTGTGGAGGAAAAACTGCAGGTAAAAAAACAGGTCTTCTCTTCATGAAATTAATGTCTGTCAGTAACTTACTGTCAGTCCTGGCTCCCCCTTTAGTCCAGGTTGTCCCTGTTAGGACAAGGATAAGAAAGCTTGTGTGCAAAGCATTGGAAAATGTGACCTTATTTAAAAGGAAATAAACCAACGTTTTTTTAGTTAGTTTGTTAAAATCTGCATCAACAATCTTAAAAGAAAAAAAAAGATAAATAAATGGCTGCAAGATGAAAATGACTGAAGTGGAAGCTCATAGTTCCATATAATTTCTCTCAAACCACAGGTCTACTGGTGGTTCCCAGTGTCTCTATAGGACCATTTACGCTTGATGCAGATGACGAAAAGCTTTGTCCGTCTTTTGCGTCAGTAATGTGCCTTAATGTGCGGCCTCGAGATGAAGGCAGATGGCCGCCCTCCCTGGTTCTGGTTCTGCTGGAGGTTTTCCTTCCTGTTAAAAGGGAGTTTTTCTCCCCACCGTCTCCTGAAGCAGCTCAGAAGGGGATTGATCGAAGACTCTTTTCGATGCAGTCTGTTGGTTTCCT
>JAVQJG010027619.1:0-12588 GCA_036024015.1 Craterocephalus amniculus
ATTTGTGCTTTTTATCACGGATCTTCTCATCTCCCCTTTTATATTTTTTCCAGCTCTTTCCACAGATTATACGGCGAATATATGCGCAACATGCATCCGTCTTACCATGAACCTTCACCAATCAAAACATCAGACGCAACTCAGGTCAGGCTTTACCTTCCCACCCATCATGCACTGCCGTCCGCCACATATTGTTTCTTTTTGCTAAAACTTTTAATAGAATTCCACCAGATACAAAAGAATAATCTTTTCTTAACTAATAAAAAGTAGTCTTTATTATATTTCAGTTTATGACATAGATGACACCATGACAAGATGTATACCTGAAGTGGCGGGTATAAATTGTGCTCGTCACAAGCAATAGACATTGCATTATTTAGATGTTTTCATTCTGCGAGTGGCCACTTGACATATCTGGGCTGATATGAGGGGCCGGTGAAAATCTGAATGGGCCGGCCCAAAAGCATGGCGGCCCACCGGGCAAATGCCCAAAATCACAGATTGCCAGTCCGAGCCTGACGTAAATCGATGACGTCGATTACGTTGACGCGTCGTCCCAGTCGTGCCATAAACTTTGATTTACTTTTTACAAACTCCAAAGACATACATTTTCCCACTAGGCTCTAGCAACATGAGCCTCTGTGACAGTACAGTAGGCCTACACTGATTTTAGTTTTCTCTAAATGATGTTTGATTTGTCTTCATACAGTAAGATATTCAGCCTGGACTAACTTAAACTGGTTGCTGTGATGGGGCAAAGTAAAAAAAATAAAACAAAAGCACTACACCATATTTCCTGGATAAATAACAGACCTAGACAGAACTGCATTAAATAAATGGTAAATGGACTGTACTTGTATAGCGCTTTTCTAGTAACAGACCACTCAAAGTGCTTTACATGACAAATCTCATTCACCCATTCATACCCATTCACACAGCACCTATATTGATACATACTGGGTGCTTAATAGAATTCTGATTTATGAATGTATACCAGATAAGGGCGATGTTTTCGCTGAACATCGGTATCGGCAGATGTTTGCCCTGTTAACAGCCATTGGCAAATAAAACATACATTTGCCAATGTCCGTTTTTCTGGGCAGTCGGGGAGAGATACCGGTAGAGGGCATCCTCGCACTTTCCTCAATGGAGAAAACAAAGAAGATGGCTGCGGTCGTGTGGCAATATTTTACTGTTTCAGAAAAAGATCAGCGTTTTGCAGTTTGCGTCGGGCCTAAGCACACCCCTCTGCCATTGTAAAATCCCTGTAACACATGGTTTCTCTGGGCTTATTGCTTTATTATATCACTGTGAAAACTTGAACCCGTCGTTCAATGCAATACTTCTTAGTGCAATACATTCAAAAAATAGAATTAATCACACAGCAAAATTTGTTATCGTGACAGACCTAGTGGGATGTGCAATAGTAAAACAAATCTGAAAATATCTGGATAAACTTAAGGCCGTCCATGCTCAGATAGTTTAGCTGCATGCTAGCCAGCATTGATATGACATTGAAAGGTCTTGTGGTTCATTTTCATCCCTTTTTTTCACTGAAGAGACATCAATTTAGAATCTGCTGTTAGTGGAACCATAGTTGGAATTGGTACTGGATTGATATTCGGCACTACAATCGTGCCCTATTCTGTTCATTTCTAAGAGGGGTGTAACGGTTCACAAAAGTCACGGTTCGGTACGTACCTAGGTATGAGGGTCGGTACAACAGAAAAAATATATTTTAAACAAATCACATGTTTAACAACTAGCTTTTCGGTTATTTTTTTAACCGACACGAATTCAGTGTAAAGTAAAAGCCATCTCCTTTTATAAAAGTAAAAATTAAATTTAATAAAGAAAAATTTAATGCATTAGGAGAGCTATCATCCTTAAAAAATAGATGGAGCTATTCAGGTTGCACTTTTGTAACAAACATTTTCAATGTTGCATTACAAAATATAAACTATACTGGCACAATTCAAACAAAAAAATAAAACAACTGATGAGCATCAGAAAAATCTGATAAAAAACTGATAGCAGGAGCTGCAGCTGGCTGAAAACAATAAGTGATGACAGTTTACTGAAATCAGCTCTGACAAACAAAAACTCGCTGTGTTTTAATTAACAGGAAGCTTATGTTGTGTTTGATCGGCTTGTCCGATTATTTATGCTCATAGTATTTATTTATATTTCTTGTCAGATTATGAGGAGGAGAGGAGGCTGGCGGACCACCGGGATATGTAGCAACGTTAGCTAGCTTAGTGACCGGCATAGTTCTTTAGCAAACAACTTTCTTTAAAGTTGTCAGCATGGGATGGAGCTCGTAGCGGACATACCGAAGGCAGACGGAGGCTCTGCTAGTGAAACCGATCGCCTGTAGTTTGTATCCTGGAGCGATATGCGGCACAGTCCTCCCCTACACATCATCAAACTGAGATTAGGGGAGCCTGAATCATCCCTGGAAGCGCCGGCCAACCAGCCGCAACTCCTGGATTAATATGAAATTCACCGAGCTCCGAACGCCTCTGGAGGAAGATCCAGTGGACCCAAACACTCCGACGTCTTCTGTTTACATACTTCAGAAGCAGGCCAGGTACAACGCCACAACTCTCTGGTAGCTCTCATTACTCGTCGCTGCCGTGGCTGCGGTGTTGGTGAAGTGTGAACAGCTGTTTGACTCCCGAGTAGAGCGTTTATGTACACGCGGAAAAAAAGATTAATTCTCGCGTACAAATGTATGCTGTTGGTGTGAAGACGGGGTCAGACGTATTCGTCGTGGGTCTGCGTGTACAAAGCCGTGACGCCCGTACCGTGACGGCACGGGACGAATACATGTACCGTAAAGGCTGGTTTATACTCGCGTGTCGTCTGCGTCGCGGGGGTTACGGCGTAAGCGCCGTAGCCTCTGCGTAGGTCCGCAGAGGCTCGACGCGCACCTCTGTCATAAATTGGTCTGATTGAATTTGTGCTCATTCAAGGATCATGTGATAAAGAGAAGAAAGACTTGTATGTTATGTTTCCGTGGCATAAAAGAAGTAATGAATTAAAGAAAAATAACATCAGCCGTCTGACATCGGCCAAGATGTAATGTTAAACATCGGTATCGACATCGGCCCAGAATTTTACAATCGGTGAATCCCTAATAGCAGACAAGTTGGAGTGTTCTGACCAGATGCAATCTCAATAGACAAATGTTTTCAAAAGTCATTGATTAAAAAGGTTAAATTTTAGATCGGTAACTGTACACATGACAAAATAAACAAAAAGTGTCCGCTGATCATGCTGTATGTACAAAACAAAGACAGCATGTTGGTTTTTTTCATTACAGTTTACAGCTGGTAATAATCTGTGGGTAGAGTGGGGTGCCTGTATATAAGAAATCAGACTGGCTACATTATATCTCCTTGCAGAGATCCCTTGACCTGCTGGATGATCTCGATAGAGCTCCTGTCTATCTAATTCAAATGGATACACCTACATCCCCCAGTTTGCCTTATCTCAGTCAGAACCCAGTAATATATTTGGGATTGGATTAGAGTGATCAAACTATATCTGTGTGTGTGTGTGTGTGTGTGGGGGGGGGGGGTTGCTGCCAACAAAACATCAGGTCTTAACCTTGAAAAGTTAAAAACCATTTATTTATTGGAGATTTATTAAACAAAGTCCCATTTCCATTTATTTTCAGGATATGACCTATTTGACAGCTCAGAAGGCTACCGTTCATTGTTAATTGTATCAAAAATACATTATACTGAACATAATGCTAGCGTCTTGTACAGCACTGCTTTCTCAAAAAGATTTCAATCTTTTTTTCTCCTCAGCAGCCCTTATATTCATCTGTAAGCCCATCTAAAGATACAATGCTCAGTGAGTTCCAATTCTTAACTGTTCTTCCTGTTAATGTTTAAGAAGCTATAATTTCATCACACAGTCATGAATGAAACCTTAATACCTGGTTGACAATGATGGAAGGTTTTTCTGACCTTAAATCATGGGGGAAAGTATGGTGTTAATATGTTGATAGATTATTGAAAAAGGTAGTTTTTCCTTTTTCTTTTGTTGAGACATTAAGTTTAAGATGTTTCATTTACCTTTACATGTTTCGACTGTCATCTAAGTCTTCCTCAGAAGCGTCAGCTGATGTGTCCTTATGTGATGATCCAGGGCGTGGCCAACCTGACAGATCTTTCAGGCTGATCATGCACAGCTCCCCCACCCGGTGGCCTGCGGAGGAGTACCCTGGAACATCACATAAGGACACGTCAGAGCGATCAGCTTACGCTTCTGAGAAAGACTGCAGATGACAGTCGAAACATGTAAAGGTAAATGAAACATCTTAAATTTTAATGTCTGAACAACAAAAAAAAAAGAACCACGTTTGAACTATATGACATTATGAACCTAGTTGAGATATTGATAAAGGTCTGCAGCTCTCTTATTGCCTACAATGTTGATATTGTAAAACTCAGCAGCACATTACTTGAAACAATAAAATGTACAAGTTTTACATTATGACAAATGTTAAAGTTGTGCCAAAAGGTTTAAATAGCCTTGCAATAATTACCATAGTTAAAAGCTAATATAATTCACTAAATTTTCAAATCTAGCTTTGAAATGTTTTGTAGCCTTCTGTTATGATGCCATCATCCAAATAAGCAAAATTTGTGAAACTCAATATACAGTATACAGTTCTACACTGACATAATCTGAGTTAAAAACAACAGCCAAACCGACTGAAATATAAAGCAATACTACATGAGTTTTAGGGTATATCATGATATTTTGCATCTTTATGATTGCTATCATTATGATTTTGTTCTGGGGATAAAATTGAAATATTTTAATCTAATCTAATTTAATCCATTACACTCAGTTTGGACCTGTCTTTGCCCTACAGCATCCCAAAGCTCTGAAACCACAACTTTTTTTCCCACCATCCCAGAGCATCATGTGACAGCTTTGTTTTGATTTACACACCAACAACTAGATGTCAACACATTGGCTATTTTGAATGCACCATAGCTGAATCAGGAAAGAACATGAATTGGTGGAAGCCAGGAAAAGAAATTCAGAGCAAGAGATACTGTAAAAAGAGTAATCAGGTTTTTGCTCACTGAAAAGAGCTCGGAGAGCAAACATGATGCCAAATTAGCCGTCATAAGCTGATGGCTAAGTGTTAGAATTTGCCTAAGTTTTAAAACGAGTTCCGCTGCTCTTGTTTCAATGACTTGCAGGGAAAATCTGCATCCTGGCATTTACTTGGACTTTATTGGTCAAGTGTTCACCCATTCTCTCGGCTCCCAATGTGCAAATCTGATTGGATTTGGTGTCATCAATCCCAAGACAAAAAACCCATCTCATAACCAAAAGGGCTTGAAGGAGTTACTGCTGATGGCCCAGAACCATGCACCACAGGACACCTTCAGATGTTCGCTGTCCATACTGACTGACTTTGGAAGCTGAGAGTAACAGACCCTGACAACTTAAGCTTAGCGTGGGACATTCCAGAAGGCATTTCTGTACTGCAAAAACAAGATAAAAGTTTGAAACCACTGTTTAAGAAATTTGAAAAAGAAAAACTAAAACTGTGTTGGAAAAAAAGGTTAATTGTTGATAATGACATGTCGTATGAGCTGATGTTCTGAAACACCTTGTAATACCTGCAAACTGAAAGAGTGGAAGGAGAGTCCAGTTCAAGTTCCATTGAAGGTCTTGGTACAGAAGATAGTGGATACAGACGCGGAGAATTAGATGGAACCTGAAGCTTCGACCACCCCTGTGATATCTGAGCTGAATAATTTTGCAGGGTAGCAAATGGCAGAGCTCCATCAGGTGTGTCAGGCAGTTTCTCCCATATTTGCCGCCAACCCAGGGAAAACCACCCTTGTAAAACATGTGAATTATCTTAAAGATGGACGGCCTAGGTGCCAATGGCTACCAGGATCCTAAACACCTGGTGAGGAAACCCAAGCAGGAGGTTGAAGAGATACTAAGGCTTGGAGTTATTGAACCTTCTAATTCCAAATGGTGCAGCCCAAGCGGTCCTGGCCCAAGGGGAACCTGGAGCTGAACAACCAATCTCATTTCCAGCTGGAAACTTCAGCTCTGTGAGGCCAGATATTCTACTCTGGAGAAAGAGAGCTTGGTCATTAAGTGGGCATTAGAAAGCCTGAGGAACAATTTGCTTGGACAGGAGTTTGATTTGGAATGGATCACAGAGCACTCACTTGGATCAACACCATAAAAGTTCACAATAGCCACCTCACCCGATGGTACCTGTCCCTCCAGCCTTTTGGGTTTGTGGTGTATCATCGTTCTGGAAAAGCCAATTTGGTGGCGGATTTCCTTTCCAAGTTTTTGTACATTGTAAACCTCCAAGAAGGGAAGGATGATGTCCTGTGCTGCTCCCTCTGACTTTGTGCAGCGCATGCACATCCAAGTACTTCTGTGCACGTATGTACCCCCACACACATCTATTTTAGTGCTGACACACACTTAATTTAATATCTATCCCTGTGATATGGCTAGTTTTTTATTTTGGTTATTAATTTTCCTTGGTGTATCTTCCCCACCCCTCTCTGTATGAGCAGCACAGCCAAGGTGCACACTTGGTAGCTCTCACCTGGTTTTTACATACATTGCATTTAGACTCACTCACCAATCAGTGCAGGGTGTGATGCTCTCTGCGTTCTCAATTGTTTGGGCAAACCAGCCAGCAGGATATTCCCATCTTTAAATAAGTTCTTGCTCTGTTTCCTAGACCACATGACTTGTGTGTCAAGGTGTTCTGAATTGATGTTAATTAAAGGGAAATTAAGTGTAGGTATATGGATATATAATAATTTAAACTAATGATTGAATAATATGAATGTTTTTAAATACTTGTTGTAAGGAGATGTGGTCTTTAAGTTTTTTAAATTTTTTAAATGTTTTTTCCCCTGATTATTGAGCCTGGTGGGAGGGGCTTAGACCAAATGCAATCCTCTCTTTGATGGAGGAGGAGATCACAAAGAGGAGGCAACATCTTGTCTATGGAAATACCAACAGAACACTGTTGTACAGCATGGCTTTGTATGGAAGGTGAGCAAATAAAAAAGTCACATGCATTCTACATTTCGGCTTGCCTGAGAGTTTTTGTGGGACTCTGACACATTTTGAAGGAACCCATAACAGAGCTCTTTTAACAGATTGAATAAGATACATTATGAATGTATGATCAATTTAAGTATAAATAAAATTTTCATAATGCAATATCTGATTAGATCTCTCTGTCTTTAGAAAAGCAGAATGATATCTTACAGTGAATCTCCTGGTGGTAGGTTTTCAGCAGAACATGGTTTATTAGCAGAAGACAGATAAACAAAGAAAACACTACTGATAGAATTGTATTATGGTAGAGAACATACGTATATTCTATTTTTAAGATACATTTTCACTCATGAGTGAATTAAAGCTAATGCAGGGCTATATATTAATATATATAATATATAAAAGGGCTTTCATCATCACAATAATGTAAATTTTTACATGTTTCAGCTGAGTTAGGTTGTTACAGATAGTTGCATAACAATCTGCCCTGTGTCTGACTAGCTGTTCATATGACAGTTCATACATAATCCAGCTGCCACAGGTCAGCTCCTATCGGCCATCTGCAGGTACCTGACTTAGATTAGAAGGAGTGCTGAGGATGCAGAGAGTTGCCTCCAAGCTTGCGGCCTCTGTTAGAGCTCTGACACTGAATAACAAGTCCATACTGAATTACACAATGGATTTCAGAAGAGTTCTCACTTGCCACATCCAGTCTATAATAGTTGTCATTAGCTGTTACTTTTAGTTGTAAAAAGAAAAAAAAAGTTTTTTTCTGAGATTTAACTGTGGTTATTACTGTATTTGTTTGTCCACTTAGTTTCTTGATTTTTTATATTTTCCCACCAAATTGTTGTCTTTCTTGATCATCTTCAGTCTCCCCAGATTAACAAGCAATGTGTTATCAATTCTATACAACCTTTGAAAACATCAAACATGCTCATGTGCACTAGAAATTAAGCGTACTGCACAATTTGTATCCATCTGTCTCTCTGTGTACTACTTCTGTTTAGCATATGCCATAGTTTGTTAGTTCAACAAAAGTGAGCAAATCCTAATAAAATATTAATAGTGATAAAACATCTGATGAAATATTTAACTTTTTTAAAAGAGAAATTAGATCTTTGAAGTGATGCAGGTTTTTTCCTCTCTTTTATCTTAGTTCCTGTATGCAGAAAATCCATGAGGTTTTCTTAAAGGTTATGCATTGTGTGAGTGTTTCTATCTGATCCAACCAAGGTCCTTCGTGATAATTATCAACTGCTTCACCCAACTTTCGATTAAGTTGATTTTTTCAGAATTAAAAAATTAATATAAAGTTGACGTTTACAACAGCGTGTTTGAAAATTTTACATCAAATTTGTTTTAGTTAACACCTTATCAACAACTATATACAGTATAGGGATATATATGAGAACTTTAATGGCAGAGGATAACAACGTCAATATTTTATGTGAGGATTTTAGTTGATTCAGCAGTCATGAGTAAGTAAGAGGATACTTTTTGGAACAGATGGTGTTTTGCTTGTCGATTTGGTAGTAATTCATTTTGACCTTTGGCCTGGCATCATGCAGTTTGTAGTATAATGCAATTTTTGATGAGACAACTGTAACATAGCAGGTTATAGAAAAGCAGTTTAGGGTGCAACTGTCCTAAGTTCAGTTTTAACATAAAAGTGAAAATATGCAAGAACCAATAAGTAAAAATGAAGCACATTATCAGTAAATTAAATTCACTTCTGTTAGGTTTTTTTTCTTACATTATGTTTATCTAATTTAAAAATAGGGCTGCACAGTGTTGTGGTGGTTAGCATCACAGCCAAGAAGGTCATTCGTTTGAGCCTCAGGTAGGGTTTGACAGTGGTTCCTCAAACACTGATCTTTGTGTGAGGTTTGCATGTTCTCCCCTTGTATACATGGGTTCTCCCCAAGATACTCCAGCTTCTCCCACAGTCCAAAGACAGGCATGTTAGGTTAACTGGTCATCTAAATTCCTTGTGTGTAAAAGATTGGTTGTCTCTCTGTTGGCTCTGCGATGGACTGGTTGTGCCCTGCGTCTGGCCTGCTATTGGGCTTTATGCACAGTTCCACTACTTCCTGAAACTAAGGCACCTCCTTTGTTTCCTGTCTTTCATTACTGGACAAACTGATTAATCAAGGGGTGTCTAGCCATTGCCGTCGTGAGTACTGAGGTTGGGCACACCTGGATTGATCAGTTTGTCCAATAATGAATGACGAGAGACAAGGAGCTGCATTAAGCTCAGGAAGTAACAGAGTTGTGCATAGAGCCCTGCTGGGAAAGGCTCCAACCCACCTTCGACAGAAAATGGATGAATGAATGAGTAACAGACTGTTATTCATATACAATAACAGACTGAAAAAAAACGTACAAAATAATACTACTAAAGTGCATATTTTAAATTTGGTGAACAAACCAAGACAGTCTGTTTGTTAGTCAAATCAATTCTGTCTCTCTGAAACTGGCCAAAATGTTTATGTGGATTCTAACAGACGAAATCAGCATATAGAAAAAACAAAAGATAACAGAATGATCACAAAGGAAAATGTGCATTTAATCTACAGTATATAAAAACAATGCAAACCAGAGGTTTTTCAAGACTGATTCATTTTCAGTTTGGCTCTTTGCACATCCAGCTTGTTTTTGTCAAGTCTTTCAATTCATGATGTTATATGTCTACCAGAAAAAGCCTGATACCAACATACTTTGTAGTCAGTAAACTAACAGAAAGAGAGACGGGTAAATGGTTCACTGACCAATATCGTCAGTGGGCATATCTGCATGGAGAACTTGCTGTTTATAACTAAGTTAAGATAACCCAGAGACTAACCTTAAAGAATCAAACTTAACTGTCTTTGGTTTTGGACTGTAGTGCTGATGCTGGTTAGTAAATCATCATTGCTGTATTGCTTTGATGAAAGATACCGTATAAAAGTAGAACCCTCTCTACCTCAGAGTATCAAGCATGAGATAGCACTTCCCCCACTACCGTGAACTTCCCTACTACCAGAATCCCACTTAATTGAAATGTGTATATGCAAGGCAAGTTTATTTGTATATCACATTTTCAGGTTCAAGACAATTTAAAATGCTTTACATGAAACATTAAAAGCATAAAAACACAAGAATGAATTACAATAAAATAATTTAAACTTTTAAACCGTCAGGACACTGCACTTTCTGTCACTCTACCTCTCCTCCCTCTTCAACTGCATCAGGGCCCAATTAGGTCTGCACACCTGGTCCTCATCACTGGCAGTATAAAACCAGCTCTCCACCAGTTCAGTTGCCAGTCTGCCATCGAACTCTTGATATTGACCACTTTCCCTGCTTAATAAATCCTCTATGATCTTCAGAACATTCTTCAGCTTGAGTCCTTCCTTAAAATATGATGTAAATCTACCCAAAAACATAATTAAAAAGGTTAATTAATTAATTAAAAAGGTATGTTGCATTTTTTGTATGAAAAGTATCACATTAAAAAGGCTGATTAATAACATGAAAATGTAAAAATCTTGATAATAGATTTATCATTCTTGTTGATGTTAATTAGTAATGATGGGCAAAATGAAATCATCAGTTTAGTCAGAGGATTTTGCAGTAAAAGTGGCTATGTACTGTAAGACTCATAAGGCAACTATGACTTGGCAACATCTTTGTTTCAAACTAAGATTATTAAAAAGATGTCCATTGGCATCTCATTACACCATCAACTCAGGCCATTATCTCCTCAAGCCTTTAATTAAATTTGAATGATTACAAAAGTATAGAACAGTCAACAGCTACATGACTTCCAGTTAGAACTGCATTATGCCAGTGGGCAGATGACGTATTATGGCTTTTAAAATGTTTTTTGTACATGCTCACAGCTCCTTGACATACTTGTTAGTCTTTATGATGTTGACATTTATTACTATCTATGATTTTTTGTTCCTCCAGTCGTCTGTGTCTTTAGGATAGATTAATAAGTCTGTTCCCCCAGAATACTTTTTGGTGACATTTATGAGGGTAGAAAGCTTTTGAAAAACAAGGTTTGGCAAATAGTATTGATTAATAAATCAGGACCATTCCTGACACACATTAAAACCAGGCTTGCCTTCAGTGTGGTCATTGTGTGCAATTATAATGATTTATTAACATATAAAACTTAACTGTAAGAAGCAAAATCAACTTTTATCTCAACTCCCTTAATAAGGACGGGAATGTCACTATCTATTAATTGGTCTCTATGCTAGAAAGTTCAGAAGCTGCATTCTGAGTTACAGTACAAGTTTAGACACACTTTCCCATTAATTCCAAAGGGAAACTGTACAAACTTTTGACTGCTCATGTTAGTGGTAGGTTATGCTAAAAGTAAGTAATATCAATGTGACTTTCAAATATTTTTTATGCTCTTGAGAAATGGAAATGAAACACCTTACACTACAACAGGACAATATATTGTATATATGTGATATACAGTAAAATGTAGTCACATGATATTTTCTTAATAGAGACATTGTAAGCGCAGTGAAAATGGAATCCACTCAAAAACTTTACACAGGGCTTTTCAAGTCAGATAAACATAATACTCAGATTTTACAGTATATGACTTTCTTTGCAAACTGACTTTGTCTTTTAAAAATCATGTCAAGAATAAATATCTGGGATACATTAGAACAACAATTGCTTGGTCATTATAAAGAGATTGTTTTCTTTAACTTGTGAAAGTTACTGTTACCTACTAAATTTATCAAAACATAAAGAACTTTAAACTCCACTGCTCTTTGCAAAGATTTGAATATCATGGCACAAAGTGACTGCTTAGTTTCCACCATCAACTTGCTCTTAATGGAGCATTACACTGAAACTGTTTGTGGCATTGATAACTGGAAGTAGGCTGAATGCAAGCATTGCCAAAGTAGCCTATCAATGGTTGTTTTTGAGCCATCTGGAGATCCTGAGAATCAGAAAATAAAGTAGAAAGGATTAACAGCATATAAGAACTTTGTGCAAAATAGCACACAGTAGTATACAATCACAGAATGGAAAGTAAATAATTAAAATACGATAGAAATACAAAGAACACAATGTTCATTTGGTTTAAATGAGATGATAGAATGTGTGCAACAGTCCAAAGGATTGAACCAGTTATAGCATCAGGCCCGTAACTACCATTAGAGGACAGCGAGGTCATGTCCTCGGTATTATTTTTCTACAAATAATGAAAACCGTTTTGACTTTGACTGATCGGTGTACTTCCGCTTTTGATGTGCAGTATTTCTGCCACTCCGGTAGAAGGCGCTAGTGAGTCACAGACGTACTGGAGCTACCTAAGTGTTGTGTTAAAGATAGAAGAAGACAAAGAAAAGATTGTTATGTTTGAATAAATCTTAAGTTTTTATAGGAACACAGAAAATGCATGCCTGTAAGTATTGAGATGTACAGAATTATGTTTTACTGAAGGGAAACTCATGTTCGCCATTATAATTCTTGTTTGGAATGACG
>JAVQJG010027621.1:0-18120 GCA_036024015.1 Craterocephalus amniculus
TTAAAAAAAATCTAATTATATTATATATATATATATATACAGAAAATATGAAAAATAAAATGTGAATAAAATATAACGTACGGACCTGTCCAGTCCGTTCTGCTGCTTCCCTGAATGAGTTCCTATTAAAAATGGACTTTTAAAGGCTGAGCTGATGTATGGCTTCATAAATCACCCTCCTGCTGCAATCAGGCCGAACCCGGCATAAAACACTCGTCCATAAATTCTGTAAGTGTAGCCGTGACATTCAGGACTCTGCAAGAAGTCCTAAACCTGCAGGTCTGGGTGTTGGTGATGTAAACCAGGTTCCACCTGCTGGATGGTTATACGGCTGTGTAATCAGGCTTAAAGGTCACCGCCGTGTGTTTGTGGGAGATTAAAACGCTCCACAGTGCAGCTGGGAGAACTGGGAACCAGCAGGTGAAAGGCTGACATCGGAGCAGATATCATGCATGGCTGGAAATGTGAGAAAAGCTCTCATCATTAGCGGGAAACTCAGCTGATTGCAGCTTTTATCCCAAACAGAGACGACGCCCCTGCAGGCGTGATGATTCATCAGATCAGACTCTTCATCAGCCACATGAGGAGCCACTCATCACATCAGTCCATCCTTAATGCTGACAGGAGGAGGTAGAGGGATGGAGCAGGACGAAATGTTCTGGAAAACACGCTGAAAGATGCTGTTGCTTCAGATCGGCTCCTGAAGACAAAGTTTATTAGAAGAAAAGTTGCAGCTTTGCTTCATGTTGCAGATAGAGAGTCCCGGTCCAGTCCTCTTTCCTCATGTTTGACTTTGTTGTCATCCTCTAACCAGTCATGAGTGATGGCGCTAAAACTTTCTCAGCATTTCTTTAATTTTCTGCCTTTTTCCTCATTTTCACTCCAGTTCTTGTTCCTGATAAACGGCAGAGGAATGTGATTCTTTTTGTTTTTAGCATCTTTACCTATTAATCCAACAAAGAGAAGGATGCAGCAGACTTGTGTCTACATAACAGACAATTCAGCAAAGAGGCGGTTTTTAAACCGGATCTTCCGCCTCTTTGTTCCCAGTTTTTTAGACTCGTCTAAGAAAACCAGCAAAGATCCGACAGAAAACAGGATTTTACAGCAATGAGGAGGAAACCTGGAGCAGAAACACAGAAGAGAGAAGAGTCAGGACCAAAGACCTGGACCAGGACCTGAGAGATGCTTCTGGACCTTTGGGTGATCCATATTAGCTGAAGCCTCATCAGAAAAGGTCTTCAAACGTGGCAGACAGGAAGCCGTTCCTAAGGAAGAGGAACTGGGAGAAAAGGAATGGAACTGGACTGAGGATCAGTGGAGACGGGTCTGATGGAGGAACCGATCCTCCCCAGAAACCGGACCTCATCATTACTGAAGCCGTGTGGGATCATCCGGTTGGAGGAGAGAATAAAGATGAGTTTTGGAAAATACTTCAAGGATCCTGGAGAACTATTCAAGTTTCTCCTCCAGGGTTGAGAATAAAGAATGAAGCTGCTCAGTGAAGGTCGATGAAACACAGGTTGAAAACATTTGTAAAGCTCAGAAAGATGAAATTTTTTTTGTTTTGTTTGAGTCCCTTCCAGATATTTTCTGAAATGAAGTCATGACTCAGCATGATGTGGCTGTAAACGGCCACATTTACATGAGTTTTAATCCAGAATTAAAGTTAATTCTGCTTAAAACAGGTGAAAAATGAGCATGTAAACTTTTAATTCCTGATTTAATTCCTGATTAAAAGAGGCTGGTTTATTCCAGGTTTAATCCTGAATCAGATAATTCCTCTGTCATCCTCTATCATGGAATTATTACGACGTTTTCTCATGTTGATGGAAAGAAACGAAGCAGGAAGGAGTTTTTAACTTCTTCCATCCAACCAATCAGTGCCCTTCCCAGCCGCTGGATTTAAAGTGGAATGAAGAAAACGTGTTTTCCATGTAAACCTTCATTCAGAATTTATATTTCCATGTAAACCTGAAGAAGATTTGGAATTAAAAAACATCATGTAATCGTAGCCAATGATTCTTTAATGGAAAAACTTGAAAAAAATGACTCTGTGAGCTATTAAAATGTCAAAAACTGACTCAGTCTGTTTGTGCTGCCGGCCTTTATGATGCTAAATACTGATAATGATGCGTTACTCCAGCCAAACGGTGACGGTGAAAGCCGGTAAATGTGAGGCGTACCTTTCCTTTCACGCTGACTCTGGCGTACGTCGGCTGCACGTCCACGTCTATCAGGGAGGTGTCCATGTGCCTGCCAGCAGAGATCGGGTCAGTTTCCACATGGCTGGTGTTTTCTCCGCTCTGAGCGTTGCATCAGTCAGATTTTATATAGAACTTAGATCTGTTACATAAAACTGAAGGACTTCAGCTTTACTCGGCCAACACGGATAAACAGCAGATAAACTGGGAAATTTACAACACAGCTGGAATAAAACGAACTAAAAATGCTCTTACATGATTAACAGAATAAATGAAGCATCTGTTACCTGTAAACTGCCAGATCCAACTCGACTGTGTTGCTTTCTTCATCTTCATGTAGAGAGAAATCCAACCTGATGACAGAATGAGCCCAGACTTAATAAACTCGTATTACTGGTGGCAGCAAACACAAACCAAAGCGCTGCCGTCCAGCTTTTCCTCACAAAGGTTCCTTAAACACAAAGTCCTCTGAAGGGGAGGGAAGAGGTGATGAAAAGCTTGGAAAAAAAATGTAAAAAATGTGGAATCTAAATGATAAAATACAAAAAAGCAAAACAATAAAATCCTTTTTTTCAGCACTTTTTTCCCGGTTCGTACTTGGGCTCGTTGACGTTCAGAACTCGTCCATCTTCTGCGATCAGCCTCCTGGGCGGGTTCGGCTTCTTCTCCTCCTTCCTGTGGAGAAAATGGGGCGGCATGAGAGGAAGGATAACATGCATGGACGGTGTCTCTGTGCATCAAATATCTGGAACAACCTCAAACTAACCTGTACATTTTACAGGAAAATTTAAAAAACAGTGATGGATAAAAGAAAACAAGTAAATTATTTCACCAACTTTCTCAGACGAATGAACAGCACAAAGAGCTGCAGCAGCAGTTTTCACCCGCGATGACCTCCTGACACACCTAAAACTACCAGTCGGCACATCGAAGCAGGGTTTAGGTGGAGTCCTACTACAGGGTGGCACGCTTCGAAATCACTGGCTACTAGGGGTGAGAAAACTGAATGGACAAATCTAATAATTGTGATTTTTTATTTCACAATTTTCAAATCGATTTTTTATTAAAATATCAAATAGTTTTTTTTGTCATTTCACAATTTTAAAATAGATTTTTTTATAAATTGAGAAATCTACATACATAATTGTGCCATGTGCAACATAAACTGGCGTCCCACATTCAACAATAACCTGTGCAAACCACTGAACGAATCTAAAAAACCAAATCTTCATCATTACGATCACTATTATTAAGAATATTATAATTCTACTTTCTTTGACCAGGTTCTTTTTTTAATGTGTCATAATTCAATGTGTCACGTTATTTGGGACTTTTGTTGCTTTTTGTTTATTTTTTTCTTCCTTCCTTGGTTTCTCTCTTTTTCTGGTAGTTTCTTTCTGTTATTGTTTTTGTTCTTCATCTATTGTTTTTATATGTGTGCACTAAATAAAACAAAATTAATCTTTTTAAAAAAGGAGGTACGCTACATCTCAGTGTATTTTTAAACTGGAGGCAAACTGGAGTCAAAGGCTGCTGGCCGGCCCATCTGCTGCAAACGTCCATAAGCTGCCCGAAGCAGACGTCACACAGCCTCACGCAGAGAAACGCTTCACATCCATCCGTCTATCAGACCCACTGAGCTGATGATGGCTGGAGGACGGCGAGCGTTTAGCGCTCTGCAGAGGGTCGGCCATCACGACCTCGCCGAGCGAATAACAGGAGGACGAGGAGTGAGACACTCTTCCATCTGCTCGACTCCACTTCATGGTTTTATTAAAGCCTCTGGCTGCAGAGGACTTCCTGTGATTACTCGCTGAGATTTCTGAGAAAAGCTGAAGCTTTTTTTTTATATTTTTAGTTTTACATACAGCACGGACTTCATTAAAAAACCTTAAATGTTACAAAGACAAAAGGTTTTTATTCCTATTCAAGCTTTCCAAATATCTTGTGTGACAGATGACTGTAGGAAAAATCAGAGGGAAGCCAGTTTCACTGCATGAGGATTAAAGGAAAAGCCTGAATAAACGACTGAAATCTGCCTGAAGGCTTTCATTAACAAACAGGAAATCGTAAGGAGCACCTCAGAGAGATTTCTGATCCTTTCAGTGAAATTAAAACACTGAATTAATGGGGAAAAAAGCATCCGAGCTGCTCTGGGAGGAACATTTTTCCCTCATGTTGGCCTTTTAGTCCATTTCTGGGAAAATATTACAAGTATTTGGTCATTTCTCTCTAACAACAAAATATTGTATTTCCCTTTAAAAAATCTGGGGCTTTACTTTTAGGCCACATCTCCCAGCCCTACTTGTACTTTTCCATACCAGAAACTGGATAAAAATGTCGCAGCTTCCTAGACAATCAAATATAAGCTATGACGCTGATGTGAAAACACGACTGTATCTATTAACAAACAATTCCTTCATGTTTTACTAAAGTATAAGCATTTTCTTTATTCTCCTTCATCCTGTCCAGCATCATGACGATGCAGCCAGACCATCACATCTACGGTTTTATGGCTCTGAAAGGGATGAAGCTCTTTGGACATCTGAGTGGTTTCATAGCTTAATGTGCTTATTGATGGACTGGATGAGGTCAGGAGGGGAGGAGTGTGACGAGAAAAATGAGAAGAAAAAGGAGACAAAGATAGAAAACGAACAATCAGGGGAAGGACTTCAAGAGCTTTTGTGTCTTCCTCCATTTTGGACAAGAAGTCCAAAGTTTTAGTTTTACCTTTGTTTTTGTTGTTTTCTAACACTGTAGTATTTGTACTATTTTGTCTGGTTAGAAATAAAGAATGAAATAAACAACAAGCTGTGGTAAAGAAACATCTCAGAGGAAAATAATCATCAGGAGCACCTGTAAGAAGACAAATTAGGAGGAACATGATGGAAACATCAGGACTGAAGATTAAACCCCACAGTATGCTGAACTCTTCTTTCACAACCTGCCTGTGAAAGATTATTCCTTTTAAATGCATGTAATTTAACATGCAGCAGCAGAGCTCCTGATATCTTCTTCCTCCGTCTCGTCCATTAACTGCATCCATCCATCAGCCTGTCAGCTCAGAGCTCTGCTCCAGGTTCAGGTCCACGGATCCGAGTCTCAGTAACCGTTTCCTGCCCGACCTTACCGCTGATTTCCACCTCAGCAGCAACAGATTCATCTTCCCCGACAACCCAGCGGCTGTGTGACGTCAGCGCGCTGCGACCTGTTAAAACAACCCTCCTATCAGCTGACAGGCTTTTTAATGCAATTCTACTCATCAGAGAAAGTCGGTAAACGGGGAACACGTCTTCCAGTCTGCGTGGACTCAAAGCGCTGCATGAGACAGATGTGTAGCAGAGACATCCAGCAGCAGAAGACAGACGGCCGATTCCACCGGGCTGACAGGAACACCATGCTACCAGCCAGAAAACAGTCGTTTCCTGCAGGAAGTCACCCAGCAGGACGCCTCCGTCTCCATCATGCAGCGTTTCTGTGGCTGCAGGCGTTATGAGCCGCGTCCCGGGGTCATCAGGCTGCATAGCAACACGCCTGCAGCCACGCGGGGCGCTGCTGATGTCGCATCCATTAACGGCTCCTTCCTGGTTCAGCAGGTCTCATTTGTCCACCAGACATCTTTCCTCCCCCTCCATTAAAGAAGCTAAATTATTAATAGAAATTATCAAAACTGGAGACGGAAAAAAATTATAATAAAGATAAATTTGCGTAATTGTAACTTAATGAAATACGCGATTATTATATACACATTTTTTTATCTAATTGAGTAAAAAAAACAGACCTGGACCAAAGTACCTCAAGGATCCTGGAGAACATTAATCCATTGATCCATTGATTGACATTAATCCATTAATAAGTTCCTTCTCCTCCAGTTCAACACTTCCTGTCTCCTCCTTCCCTCCTTCCAACTCTCCTCTAACTTTACTCCATCTCAACTTCCATGCGTTTATAATGAGCTCATCCAGTCCGTTCGAAGCGGTTTTATCCGGTCGGATCAGCATCAGTCCACCTCCAGGATTACTGGGACCCTGGAGTCCAGCAGCCGAGTCAGATCCAAATCCTCTCGTTCGTTAAGCTCCTAATTAACCCGACAGGTGAACCTGAACCTCTCATGGTCGGCGCAGCTTCTTCCCTCCTGCTAAACTGGTTTAATGGCGCTTTACACCATTACAATCTGGAAAAATAAATAAAGTTTAAATACGCATGCTGAGGTCAGACGTCCGTACAAACTGTTGTTTATTAAACTGTCAACCTGCATGAAGCACGAAGCGTCAGAGTTCATTTTAATCAGCCACTGGCTGCAAGTCTGAGCTGGTTTTTATTGGAAAGGGTGATCTGGACCAGCGGGGGTCAAAGGTTAAAGCAGTTTCTCTCATGGCTTTTAATCCCATTTAATCCCATCCAATAAATTGTATATAATTGTCACACGATTTATGGAATGAGGGAATATCGTTTTTATCGATTTATATTGGGATGGAGGAAAAAATTATAGGGTAAGAAATTTGGTTTGAATCGCCCAGCCCTGATCTGCAGTCCATCGATAAGCCCTCAGATAGGTTTTCCAGACGTGGACGTCTCTGCAGGTCCAGTCCAACATGCGACCCTTTAATGCTCAGAGAAACTGTACAAAGCCAGAATCTACATCTCAGTCAGCAGCTTAACATGTTAAAGTCCAGTGAGAAAAAGCCTGAACCAGTATGGTTGCTGGGAAGGCTGAACATGGCGACACAGCAGCAGCTCAGAGCGACTGGAAGAGTTTTCACAGAACCGAGCGGAAATAAAATAACAGTAATATAAATAAAAGTGATCTGCCTGTAATCTGTGTGGGTCTGTAATCAGATTCACGTTCCAGTTTCTCCATCATAGAATCATGTCTGATCACATCTCTTTATAATGGTTGTTCTGGGAGAAAACCAGTGAAAACCGGGATTTATCCTGCAGTGTGTTCAGCCTGAGGTGTGTGAGACGCAGATGGTTGTCCGACAGCGACATCATGTGGCTGATATGTAAACTGCACGCAGTTCCCTCTTAATTCTTCCAGGAAACTTCACCATCATCATGTTCTGGTTGCACTTCTTTATTATAAAGTTATCTTGAAAAAAACCCCAAAAGTTCAGTATTTTCTGACGCATGTCTGAGTGTTCGGATCACGCCGGATCGGTAACCAATCAGATAGGTTCAGCTTTCATCTCCAACATTAAAATAAAAACATCCTTTTCTAAACTTTCTGCTGCAAGTTGCTTAAATAGACGCATTTGTCTGTTTTTATATTTTTCAAACTAAATTAGAAATGTTTTTTTTTTATTTGACCGTGTAAAACTAAAGAGTTACAGGAAATAGTGAGAGCGGTTTAATATTCTTCCTTGCTAATGAAACATGAACATGGAGGCTCGGTGGAGCTGATATCTGCAGACGTAAATGATGGAGGTGGAGGGCTTACTTCTCCTTCTCCCTCTTCTTCTCCTGCAGGTGGCGATGAGCCTCCAGACGAGACTCGGGGCTGAAGGAACACGGCGTGTGCCAGAACTCTCGCTCCTTCTCCTCCTCCTCCAACTCCAAACTCCCTTTTTCCCGGTTCTCCTGGTTCGCCTGGTTCTCCTTGTTTTCCTGGTTTTCCTTGTTTTCCTGCGATCCCGTACTGAGGAGGAGGATTCAGACGTGTCAGCATGCACGATGAAGATGAAAAACATTCACTTCCTGCTGAAATCAACTTTGTATCTTAGATATTTTCACGTTCTTTCCTCCAAACTTTTTTCAGGATAAAGTCCTGTCTATAAACAAATTTACAGAGTTTGCATTTTCTGGATTTTGGGTCATGGGTAAAACTAAAAACCACCTTTTAACCTGGTTTTTATTTCACTGGATGAAAACTTAATTTTGCTTCAGAATTTAATTCTCATTTTGTTCCATTTAAACTGGAAATTTTCTGAACCCAGAAATTATGAGTACAATTAACTTTTATGTCTGAAATGTCATCTGGAGGTCCAGTGGATGAAATTCCACTTGGTTGCTATAAGTTGCAGTTTGGTCAGTTAGCTTAATTATCATAATATGCCAACTAATTGTTTAGAAAATTGTAAATGGCTGTAATTTTGCCCCTATTTCACTGAAAACAGGGATCCAAGAGTCTAAATTCATGTTAATGAAGCTCAGAAATTCGTTTACCACCATGATGGCGTCCTGTAATTGGTACTCATTAGCATAATCTGCATAAATTAGGTAATAATGACTGACTATCCGTGGGAAATATTTAGATTTTCTTTGTTAGATCACTTTTAAGAGTAAATGTGTAAGTTTTTAATGTTCACCTGTAGTTTTTCCTCTATGATACTTCCTGCTTAGTTTACTAGTTTTACTCCCACCAGGTAAAGAGACTGAGATAAAAACATTTTTTTAAATAAAAATGTTTTATAAATAAAGTTGAACTGATGGATAAATAACTGTAGATCTTTGAGTCATTTTTATTAGACAGATCGATCCTACAGATTCTATATATTCTGTGTCTACTTCCCTCCTTCCTCCATGTAAAGACTTCAGGACCTCCAACTTCTTCAGAGTTTTCATTATTTCTGTATGGAGGGAAAACTCATCTTATTTTACCTGAAAAAGTCTTTAAACTAAAGAATCAAAAGATTATCCTGCTTAAAGATTAAAAGAATTTTAATATCTGGGTCAGTTTTTATGTGTATGATTTAAATAACAAACATAAAAGAAAGACAGATAAAATAAGAAAAAAACAAAACAATGATGTGACAAAGTGGAGAATGGACCAAAAAATAAAAGGACATTCTTGGAATAATTTGTCATTTTCTGGTTAAATAAAGTTTTTTCTACAAAAGCTGAATAATTTCCAAACGGAATAAAAATAATGCATGATTTCAGATGAAAATCTAACTTTGTGTTTTTAAGTAATAAAACCAGTCATCCCAGTTCCCGAGGACAGATTTTAGGGAAACGCTCTGGTCTGAACTCACTCTGCGCTGCTGATGTCACTTCCTGTTTCCTTCCTCTGAGCCCCCTCCCTCTCCGCCGCTCTCCTCTCCAGGTATTCCCTCTCCTCCTCCCCGACCCGCCTCCTGGCCTCCTCCAGGCCCTGCGAGGCCCGGATCCTCTCCGAGCGGCTGATCTCGCTCCCGTCCAGCCACTGAGGAAGCAGAGGAGCAGCCGGGGGTGAACGATGAAGAGAAACCAGCAGGGAGGCGGAGCTGGAGAGGGGGGGGGTTACCTTGAGCTGAGGCAGCGCCGCCACCACAAACTGCCTGTAGGCCTGGAACTGGGTGCAGGGGTTCCCCACCAGGTACAGCTCCCTCAGGTGGACGTTGTGCTGCAGCGTCTCCACGCTGCTCAGGCGGCCCACGAAGTTCACCGTCAGGTCCAGCTTCTGGAGGCTCTCGCAGCCTGGAGGAGGAAAACCATCAGATTTGTTTTATTATTCTCTGATTCCCCGACAGACGCAGCGTTTAGGTTTATATAAAGTTACTCTGATCCCTCCCACCGCCACCATTTGTTGTTTCTGGATCCTTCTCCCATTTATTCAATGAACCATTAAAAGAAATTATTTCTACATTTTTTTCTGTGAACCGTGCAAAGTTCACCGACTTCCACAGAGAGAGTACGCTCTAAAACACAGGTTTTACCTTTAAATCAAAACTTATTTGTATGCAACTCAGCAGGAAGCTGAACACAGATCAGTAGGGTTGGGAAAATCTAATCGAAAAGTCGAATATCAAGATTTTTATTTCACAATTTTAGAGCCACTCAATATTCTTAAATCAGAGGTAAAGATTAAATCTTCCTCATGATGGAGATGACGGTTCATTCTGCCAAACTCCAAAGCTTTAAGAAAGGCTAAATTATGTTAAAGAAGACTTTATCTGGGACGCTCCATTTCGACTCAAAGATCAAGCTTCTGTTTATCAGCACATCCTACTTTTTCCGTAAATCCTCCGTTCAGAAATGTCATCGTTCCATGTGTCGCTCCAGTTCTCTGATCTATCTCAGTCCCATTTCCATGTTAACGGCAACGTGGTGTTTGCTTTGTGCTCGCCCTCTGATGGGTGCTGATGTTTTTCCATCTGCCAAATCTGTGGATTGCATTGTGTGATGCTGGGATCTTCACCCTTACCGCACCATTTTCCAATGACCCACAACTGAAGGGACCAGAAACGGAGGGCTTGGTTCAGTTAAATGAGACCCTTTTACGATAGAAACCAAGAAAATAGAGACCCGACTGTACCGCTCAGTGGAAGCCCTCTCATCATGCTCTTGATAAATCTAAGAAACAAGGATAAATCAGAAGAAGGATGTGCTATTTCGTGCAGGGAATAAACTAACAAACAATGTTATTTTCTTAAACGCAGCTAATGAAACTTATAAAACAGCAACCTGGTCTGTGCACTGACCTTCAAGGTTTTCAATGACTTCAATGTTGTTCAAGGCCAGATTCAAATACTGCAGCTTCTTCAGGCGGCCCACATTTTCTACAAAGAGAAACAAAGATGAGATGGGAAGTTCTGCAGCCCAAAACACTTCAGCTTCAGAAAGTAATTTAAATTTTACTACTCACTTTCAACAAGTCATTTTCATATAGAAACAATCATAACAAAATATTTATTTTGATGACTTGCAGATATAAATTGAGTATATATCAGTAGTAAAAACAAAGTGAACAAAACCCACATCCCAAGATTGACTGGTAAATACAAATAATTAGGAAAGACAAAAAAAGGAAAGAAATTATTTTAAAAAGAAAATTAAGCTGTCTTTGCTGAGTGACATCTCACCGATCCTGGGGATCAAGTTGTTTTGCAGGTAGAGGATCTTCAGGTCTCTGCACCACCTGTCGATGTGCTCAATCTTTTCGATGTCCTGCTGGTGCAGAGAGATTTCCTCCAGGGAGAAGATCTCACAGTCGTTGTGCTCAGCCCGCCGGCGGACCATGTCCTCTGTGACTGGACAACAGGAGATTTTTCATTTTAACCTGAGAGGCTTTCAAAAATTAATTCTGTTGATGTGGTTAGACAATTCAGATGCAAGTTAAAAAGTAAATAAGCCATCATGGTACATCAGCAAGAAAAAATACTTATAAAATAATTATTGATATATTCAGTAGGCAGGAATATGTGGTTATCGTGTTAATTACAACTAAAAATGTTATTGAATGACCGAGAAATCATTAGAAATTGATTTCCACTTTAAATAAAGATAAAGGTTATATCCTGTTATATCCATACAATGTTGTGTTTTGGTTAATAGCCCTGATGATAAAATGACCAAAAAATCTTCAAAAGGGTTTTAAAAAGTAGAAAGAAATGGGTTTCCTTTTCAAGGAAACTCTTCTGGGAGTTCAGACTTTAAAATAAAGTCTGATAAAAATAAATAAATAACAGGAATCTGCATTGGAGCAGCTTTGCTAAAGCCTCGAGCTAACGTCAAGTAACGCTGCCTAAGTACATACATACACGACATAAGTAGGTAATTACATATTTAGAAGAAACTACAGTAACGTGTTTTTAAAGCTCAATAAAAACAGGTACAACGTAAATTTTCTTGGTGTTTTTGCTCATCTCCGAAAAAAATAACAGCAAAAAAAAAAAAACGTTTCTGGCGATAAGAAAAAAATAAAGTATGGAGCTACACGTGTTATTTAGTCCATTAAAACTAGCAGCGTAAATACACAAGAACGGGGTTAACTTGAACCTCTATTAATTCTTTTGTTTTTGTTTTTTTTTTCTTTATTTCTTATTTTCTCTAACTTACTGTAAACCATCTTCTCTGTTGTCACCGGTTGCTGGGGAAACCGAACCTGGTGCTACGTTTGAAGACTGTGGGAAAATTAAACACTCTAGGCAGGTCACGCTTCCGTAATTGGTCAGAGTAATGACTATTGTGCGTATGTGTTAATTACAACTAAAAATGTTATCGAATGACCGAGAAATCATTATAAATGTATTTGCACTTTAAATAAACGTAAAGGAGATTATAAAATCACATGAAAAGTGAAACGATAGCTTCAGTTAATTATCACTTTCTACTTCTGAGAACCTACAAAAGCAAATGCAGGTTATGTTATATGGATTCTGGTTTTTAAACATTGTAAAGACATGAAATGGGTTTGTATTTTATCCAAATACCATACTTGTACTTGACCATTTACAGAGGATTTCTTTCTTTTTTCGGTAAAGGACTTAAAGGAAAGTGGACAGTGAATGACAAAAGAGGTCCCAGGGCTAAAAAAACAACTATCTGTGAATATGATCAGAAAGTCATGTCCTTAAAAGCAACTCTACATGCGCCTCTGACCATAAAACTGACTTGTTTTCAGCTTATTGACATTTATAACACACGCCAGATGGTTTATGTAGGACATGTACACGGGTCTATTATACAGGGACACCAAAGTTTTGAACCCACAGGTCTGAAACACCTTAAAATATTTGTTGCACAAGTTTTTTCTCAACACAAAAGTAAAAAATTGTAAGAATTTATAAAATCCGTCTGGTGACAATAAATAAATAGAATAAATAAATGGCCAAAGTCATGCCCAGGAGACCAGAAGTTATTGTCTGGGAATTAGAAATAATTATGCAAAACCATGAGAGTTTTCTTTTGGTTTCTTTTTGTTTTATAGATGTCAGATGGGCTTGTAATAATGTTACAACAGATGCCACAAACTTTACTGATCGAGAAGGGAAATTAGTTTGCAGCCAGGATTGCAAACATATGTTCTCTCAGAATATTAAAGTCATAGACTCAGAGAAATGTGAAAATATATAAGCAGGAAAGACATACTGTTCACAATAAGTTTGGGATATTGTGAGAAACTTGTTGGATGTCATACAGACATATCAAACTAATGAAAATTATCTTCTCATTTATTATTAGTGACCTAATATAAAAGGGAACTTTTACTTATTAAATCTGACCAAATAGGAAAAGCGCTCTGTAAATAGGCTAGCAATACGTTTTCTGAATAGTTTATTATACGCGTTTAAAAAAACATTAATCAGTGGGCAGCAGTAGAGCAGTTAGATTAAACCTAAAATGCCAAATTTCATAAACTATAAATATTAATAAAGAAAATAAATATTTCAAATTTTCTCAGAACTTTTATTGTGGAAGTGGTTTCCGGAAGTGTGTTGGCACAATAGATACGGTAACCGACCGAACAACAACGGTCAGCCGTTGCATCTGTCCGTTTCCCGGACAGGTAACCCGCTGCCGGACGCCGTGACCGCGGAGACATCCGCGCACGTTTCCCCTTCTTCTCCTCAGACCACCGCGCTGCTGCTTTTACTGGTTTTTCATCAAAATGACGAGTTATAAGACATTTCACTCCCAGCTGGCGTCCATCATGGAGGCGCTGACTAAAGCGGCGGTGGCGGAGATCTGCGGGCTGGTGGACGAGGGCTACGCCGTGCTGCAGATGGAGATCTCCCGCAGCCACAAGGAGAACGAGGCGCTGCGCAGAAAGCTGGAGCTCATCGAGTCCATCATCGCCCGCGGCCACCGGGGGGACGCCGTGATGGTCAGCTACGGTGGGCCGGTAGAGGAAGAGGAGGAGCGAGGTGGGGGGGAGATGGGGGAATTCAATCCCGGTAAGTTCCGGGGCCTCGCGCCTCAGACACGGTGGCGATGATGGGCGGGGAGACATTTGGCGTCAGGAAGGGGGATGAGAGAAAACTGGCAACAAACATGAGAAAACTGTAGATATTATGGTTATTTACTTATTTACTTGTATGAGACTTTTAATCCTGATTTAAAGTTAATTCTGCTTTAAACAGAATAAAAATGCCGATGCAAATATTAATTCCGAATTAAACTTAATTCCGAATAAAGAGGCAGGTTTATTTTACTTCTTATTCTGAATTAGATTATTCCTCTTTCAATCTTATCATGTAAACCTTCATTGGCTACGGTTACATGATGTTTAATTTTGAATTATTTCAGTATTTAATCATCTGGATTAAAATTTTCTCCTTCGGGTTTACATGGAAACAATTCCAAATTAAGGTTTACATGGAAAACACATTTTTTTAATTCCACTTTGAATCCAGGCGTCAATATAATAAATGTAATTACAGTCAATTTGTGATTTTAATCTAATGTAACAAAACACTGGACCTAGAAATCACACAATCTGATTGGGGCAAAGTTGAATACCTGAATCTTTCCAGACTAACAACTTACTTCCCCTTAATTTCATCCCCATGTAACAAAATATCTCTTAGTTTTAAAGAAATAATTTTATAAAGATCTGGCATGTCTCCAGAACGAAGTTAGAGCTGGCAGATCCATCCGAGTATGGATTGTGTCAATACCAAGGTTTACTCCTAATTTCCTCAATTTATTCGATTCACAAGAGCAAAAACCGATTTGATTTCGATTAATTTCGAGTCGATCCAATATTGATTCATTTTCAGATATTCATGTCACATAGATATTTCTTGATATTAGACATTCGCAGATGGAAATTTTTATGAAACGCTGAAGCAATCACATAACAATTTGTGAAAATAACCAGTCTTACATGTTAAACAGAATACAGTGTTAACAGAAACACTACAGTAAAAAAGAATGACCAAATAAAAACTCGTATAATAAAAAAATAAAAGCTTTTAAAATAAAAAATAAAATAAAAAAATCGATTTGGGCATTTTATGAATCGATTAGTTTTTTTTATTCTTGAATTGATTTAAATCAATTAATCGATTCTTTAAACCCAGCCCTACCAAGGTTAATATCAGTATCAATCAGTACCGACTGATAGACTTTTTTTGTGTTACTTTATGGTCATGGCGAAAGGACGAGAGAACCAGCATGCACAGTACGGCTGGAATAACTTAAAGCAGAATGAAGGTTTACATTATGGATGATGAGAGAGGAATTATCCGATTCAGAATTAAAAGCGGAATAAACCAGAGGAATTAAAACTCCTGTAAACATGGTTATTGGTACGTATTTCTGATTGATTCATCATTTGGAGTTTATGGTGGTTATGAAATTCAGTGCATAAAACTTCTCATGAAGGAGGGGATGATGAAGATGAAGACAGTCCGGAACCTTGAAAGACCTGAAAGTCCCACCTAAACCCGGGTTATCTCCTGTTTTTGGTCCAGAACTTGCCTTACCAGCCGGGCTGTGCTCCACGCAGCCCAAAGCCTTGAACCTGGCGGGATGCGAGCGGGTTCCCGTGCTGGAGGAGACCACGGAGATGCCTCCTGCAGCCACAGCAGAGGTGAGATCAGAGCATCTGTCACATCGAGTGATGACGCCACACCTGGATCAGATCTACGGTCACGTTAACTTATCCTGTTAATGTTTCTGTGAAAGAAAAAATAAGAAATGTTACGTTTCTTATTCTCATTTCGCCTCCATCCTTCAGACAATAAGAATCAATCTTTTTAAATGGCTGACACTTGCCATAGCATCAGTTAACACTAGAAGCGCCGCCAGCAGTCTTTTGACCGCGAGTCACGTTATCATGCTAATTAGTGTATTAAAAACTAAACGGCCGAACCTGATATTTCAGGACATTTATTAGATAGTTGTCTATAGTTTTACCGGGTGACTTATTTGGAAATGTAAACACATCAATATTTACGAGCAGTTAAACCCGTCTAAATCGCCACAGAGCCGCTCTGAGAGACTCTTTCTCAGCCAAACTGTTGAGTATCAGAAGGTTACGGAGTTCTAACAAATGCCCGCCCTACTCTGCTTCTGATTGGCTGTAAGATCACAAACCCTGTGTACTGATAGGCTGTTGGTTCCTTTCATTCATAGCAGCCTCTGCCTGCTTCAGACAGTGGGCAGGTGGCTGTCACACCGCTGAGACAGCACTGTATGAAGAGACAACGCAGACTGATGAATGTAAGTTTTTATCACCAGATCGCTATGAATAATATCCAGGGAAATTATTTCACAGTATAAAACATTAATTTACTTATCTATGGAATATCTATTTTAAAAAAAATACTTAGGATAATAGAACTTTGTAAGAACATAGGTTGGGCTGGGTCCGGAGTGATGTGTCTCGGAGTACGGATCCAGACCAGGTTCCAGACTTTTTATGATCCCTGCTTTTCACAGCAATCATAACATAATATCGGCAGGTAAACATTATAGCCTAATACTGATAATGTGTAGAGTTTTTCCTGCTGCGTGTCGGTTTGGCTGGTGGCGGCGTCACTTGTGATTCTCATTTCTTTATCCTGCTCCTTGTTCCTTTAACTTGTAAACTGCTACTGACAGATGTGATGTTTGATACCCACCTTGGGTGGAATAATTTAATAACACACACCGGGGGATTGAAGAATTCTGTAACACAACATTGCAGGTTTACACCAGTTAAAATGTATTTTCATAAAAGAATAACTCAACTCAAAAGAAATTATACAATTCAATGCCTTGTCGTATTAGTAATGGCAGAAATCTGCAGAAACGAATATTCAAGGTAATGAAATTAGACCACAATTTATGTAATCATGTGTGGTTATGTTGACTGAATCTTACAAATTTTAATTGACGGTATTGAAATTTGACTTACATTAATGCTTGTGAATTGATTTATGGTGATGTTGATTCGTCTCTGTAGTCCAGAAAGTTGCTTGCCAACAACCTTCAGGCCGATCAGTCTTCCCTCATACAGAGATCCTGACTCAATGAAAAATGTCTGCAATACAAAATCATGTATTTAATCATTTACTTTTCTATTTCAGTTTTTAAGGACTGATAGTGATTAACACTTACTCATCTGAAAAAACATCATTATAGAAAACGAAAGGTTTATACCATGTATCAGCATGACACCAAACTGAAGCTGATTTCTGAGTAATTTTTCTATCCCAAACTGCAGGATCAGCCTCTAAACCATCTCAGTCCATTCCTAATCTCCACTTAACCAAATGATACAACAAGTAACCCATTGGGCATCTGCTGTCAATTCAACATCAATATGACATCAAATGTTGATGTTTGTTGTCGCGAGATTAACGCTCGCTACTTGCTAAGATAATAGCAACATGGTCCGTGTTTGTGTTTTTCCAAATTGCAAAGATAGATTTTAGTCGACCGCCCTACAGTACGGAGTGAATTCGCCTTTTTGCCATGGCGCATGGTAGTGACATAATCGCCTTGGTAGGTATGCGCAAGAGGCTTGAAAGAACCCCGGAATAACAACAACAAAAGAAGTACAAACTGCTTCCAGGTCACAGAGGGATGGGACTAGCATTTGCAAACAACACATTGGTAAAATGAAGGAGTCTGTGGCAGATAATGCCTTATTTAGAGGCCGAGCAGCACTTGCCCCGATCGTTCCGATCATATGGACGTATGCTGATTGCGAGTGGATATAAATAACTTCCAAAGGAGTTCAAGTTGCAACAAAACTGTCTGGATGAGAAAATGATGGTATTTCATGCTACAAAATAGGTCCAGGTTAAAAAAATACAGTGCTTCTCCTTTATGGGTCTATTTTCTTGTTTCTTGTTTTGTCTTTCTTCTTTTTTTTTTAAACCTTTTGTGTCCAGCATTGTAGTAGCAGAATGATTGTCTGGCTGCTACTTTGTGCTGAGCAAAATTACTTTATCAAGCAGAACACTGTATCTATTAGGTCCCTATTGAGACAAGGCAAGGCAAGTTTATTTGTACAGCGCATTTTCAGGTACAAGACAATTCAAAGTGCTTTACATAAAACATTAAAAGCATAAAAGAAGAATTACAGTAAAATCGTTTAAACACAAAATCATTGAAAAGATTAAAAGCAAGAGAAGTTAAAAGATACAGTGCAGATTTCATTCATAGATACATGAGAAAAGGAAAGTTTTTAACCTGGATTTAAAAGTGTCTACATTTGGTGAAAGTTTAATCTCTACGGGCAGTTTGTTCCACTTGTTTGCAGCATAACAGCTGAAAGCTG
>JAVQJG010027623.1:0-21943 GCA_036024015.1 Craterocephalus amniculus
CACTGGACAAAAAGGCCTAATATCCGGAGAGATCCAACAGTATACAAGTTTATGTATCTGCCACATATCCAAAATGTTTCCGGGGATATACGGGAAAATCTGATCTTTAACAGATCCTAGTACAGGATAACCTCCGTATACACATCTTTAGCAGATCCTAGTCCGCAATACCCTTCGCATATACATTCTTAACAGATCCTGGTGTAGGATATTCTGTATATATTCATCTGTCACAGATCCCACAGGATATTCTCGTTATACACATTCTTAACAGATCCCAGTGTTGGATATTCTCTGTATATTCCTCTGGAACGGATCCTGTAATGTACTAGATAACTTAACCTTCAGCGTCTCTGTGTATCATAGCTGACTATGTCCATCCCTTTATGACCACAGTGTAGCATGTAAACATAAAATGCACCAATTCTATCTGCTTGAATGGACCTATGATGTTGTTGAATCTATGTTTTTTTTATTTCAATCTAGAAAAAGGCATTATATAGTTCTAGGAAGCCCAATCACACTTACTGTGGCATTCAATACAAAGCTCTTTCTTCTTCAACGAAGTTCTCTATGAATCTGCTCACAAAGCCTGCAGTAAAATATTCATATGCATCCAGTCTTCGGTATGTTTTCAGTTCAACAGTAGTGTAAGCGGGAGGATTATGGATAGTGATAAATGTCTGGATAGCAGACATTAGGATACTAAACCGCACTCAAGACTGCTGCATTGCATTTGGATTGCTTATCCACAGTAGATGCTCGATGTTGTCAGAAAGAGAGGATTACTTGTGTGAGCCATTTTGAGGAAAAGAAGAAAAGAAAACAAAGAGCATATCCAAACATAGGCAAGCGAATCTCGACTCTTCTGGAGAAGCTTGCCTACCAATGTGGCTACATGAACAGTCCATGATTTCATGGCATCACATGCTAATCCTCCATACTTTTCCTCACACACATACTTCTCTTACATACATGCAGATATTATTGTGTTAACTACATACAATAATGTAGGGCTGTCCCGATCCGATACCAGTATCGAAAATCGGTGCCAATACCAACAAAAAAATACACGGATAGGAAAGTATTGGCCTGCATTGAAATATGCCGATACTGTTGCCAATACCAGGTGATCAATATTTTCTATCCAGCACTTTTACCTCAGCACCCTTGACGAGATCTCCCTAGTACATTTTCTACAGGGTTTACTCAGGTTGTTTTTTCTTAAAACAGAAATGTGAAATGTGCTGTGTGTTACACAGTGTCTTTAAATGTATTCTAAATTAACTCTGGTTAATAATTAATGTCTCAATTTTTCTCACACCTTCTGCTGTGGACTTTATCAGTTACACCTTAAAGTTTTGAGGTGAGGTTTGACACAATATTTTGCGCATAACAAAATGTAAGTATCGGTATCGGCCGATATTCAACCCTCTGTATCTGTATCGGTATCGAATCAGAAGTGAAAAAGTGGTATCGAGACAGCCCTACAATAATGTAGACCAGAATATATGAATGTGGGGGAGAAAATACATGTATGTGAGAGTAAGAGAATATGTGTGTGACAATAAAAATGCAAGTCAAGAGTGTGAGAATGAATTATGGCTTATACCCCCCATATCTTGTTGAATATATGCAATGAAGAATTAATTATATTTAAAATGGTATTTTACGGTTTTATTGAATTTCCCTATGGGATTAATAAAGTATATACTATACAGGTGCTGTATAAGTGTGTAAAAAAGTGAACAAGATGCAATAGTTTAAAGTGTGGACTGTTTATGACGACTAGCTGTGAAGCACACCGTATTACAGTGGTTTTTATCGAGGCACAAAGCTGCTGTTAGCATCTCTCCATGCTGTGCACAAAGCTTTCTTTTGTTTGCGGCGTTGATGATGGTGTTTAATCTTGACTGCAGGGGTCAACATCTAGAGCTTGTTTGTTACTCTTCCTGAGCCAGAAATAACATCTCATAAGCCTTCCATACTTTATCATTAGAACATACTGTACATGTCTGGGACATAAGTGGAAAGTCTGACCTTATCAGATTATCACATCACTAATTTCTATTGTTTTGTTTGCTATTCATTATTAGCATTATTTCAGTTTTCTTTGCAAATGATCCATAAGCACTAACAGACAGTCGGAGGTTAATTAATCTTGGTGGCCTCACCGTGCTCTTGCTTTTGTTCTTTTATTGCCATAGCAACTGAGGAGTCAGATGTATTTGCTAGTCTCCGGGGTGCAGCATGGCAAGCTGTGCTGTCCTGCATGAGAGTCTTGAAAGGCAAGAAGCTTCTTTTCATGCGATAAGATGGGGCGGACTGTTAGAAGATCTTACAGAGGCTGGGTTGACATGCTGGCAGACCTTTCAGACGGCCACTTGGGTCTGAATAATGTCCTCTGTGCTCCGAGTCATCCTCAGATCTTTGCGCAGTTTAATTAGATGTTGGACACACCTAGCTGACTCTATGGTCATTATGAAGTTCTATACTTGCTAAACGGTTATGGGTCAGACATATTTGACTTTTAAAGCAGACTTTTTAATAACCATTGACATCAGACCCAATGGAGCCATGTTTTCAATCAGACCGGACAAGATTCCTCCATCTTTTATCGTCCAGTTTTAGTGGCTGTGTGTGAATTGTAGCCTCTGTTTCCTGCTCATAGCTGGGAGAGAGGGGGAAAAAACAGGTTGAGTTATTTCTGTTGCAAAAATATGAGTGCAACAGACTCCTTTCCACTTTCTCACTGATCACTTGAAAAGAAATTAGGTCTGCTTCCAGTAGTTTTCTGCTTGTCATTCTTCCCTTTTGAGAAATCTGTCCCTTCCTCCCAGCTTGCTTCCTCCTCCACAACCCTCCATCAGACAATTATAAATCCCTGTTCCTTACAAACGAGGTCAAATCAGAGCACTCAATTAGTTTCCAAGAGTTGACACGGAAAACTTTTTGTGATGAGGTGGCTGTCTCAACAGATGGCTGTGCATTCGTTACCTGATAAATATCTGCATTAATGAAAGGGGATGATGCGGGTTGCAGCAGCGGCGTGCACACCTTAACACTGACAGGTGTTGTATCTGCGTGTCAGACGGGGGCATGTTGGTGTTCTGTTGATGAATAAATGTGGTGCAGCGCAGATCGCAGAGAGGGAACTGTGTGGGCTGTTTACACTTACAGCACCAGAGAACATTTATTTATATCTCAGGAGTGTGCTTCTTGTAGCCAGCAGTCTGTGCTCAGGCAACGCCGTGTCAGACTGCACAGATGTGCCGCCGCAGAACTGATCAAAGTCTGCACTGCGGAGACGGCCGTAGCAGGCTATAAATAAGTGGCCCACATCTTTGAGTGAACACATTTGTAAATGACAGCTTCTCTAAGACAAGAACTAGTTGGAAAAAAGAGAAAAAAATGCTGACTGTCTTTAGTACAGCAGGCTACTTAAAGTTACAGTGTGTGTTTATTTTTTACTGAATGCCATAACGGGAGTCGTCTGCTTCTAAACCTGGAATATTGGGTGAGGTTTTCCTGAAACATTTGACTTCTACTGAAAGTGTTTAGTTTATGTTATTGCACTCTGCATCACTGATGCGGCTGCACGTAACAGAAATTTGGCAGCCAAAGCAAAAACATTAATGTTGCTTCGGACAAAAAAAATATCAATCTTTTTCTTTTTTCTTTTCTTGTATCTTTCTCAACACAAATGGAAATAACCTGAACCAAGTCACCTTCAACATTCGTAACACATGAATAAGTGCATTGAAAAAGCATCTGTATCCTGGACTGTACAGGTACAGGTAAGCTGTAGGGGCATGGAGCTATAAGTAATCACACTTCATCATGAGAACATCTTCAGAGGGGTAGGTCAGGTCACGTGACTTCATATCAGACTTCAGGATTCTGTTGATATGTTTATATCAAACTCAGAAAAGGAGGCTACATGATAAAAGTGATGATCAAGGGGTAAACTTTTTTATTATCATTAATTTTTTAAGAATTTAGTTTTTTTAAATATGAAAATATTGTGATTTAAGCATAATTTTGTGTTTTTTTGTTAAATATACACAATTTATATTTGTACAGTGTTGATTAATGGGTATTGAATGTCTGTATCTGGGGGGTTACATTGTCCAGATAGGGGTATAAAAATAGGGATATCGTTATCACATATAGTTGTGTTTTAAAACCTGTGGTCTACTGATGTCAATAATATAAAGATATTAAATATTGATAACCTTTAAAAAATGATTTTAAATGTGTATGACTGATTAATCCACTTGTGTAGCTGCATGTGTTTTTAGTATGTTCAGGTTGTACTGAAAGAGAGCGGCGGCATCAGCAGTTATTCTACCTGATCATTTGGTTCAGATGAGGGAAATAGTGATTAATTGTGCTGAATTGTAGATTTGAATTGGTGATTGGCGGTGATTGTAACTGACCACTTGTCATTCCTGATAGTGAAAGATTGACGCAGGATTTATTGGACTGGACAGACCTCCATTAAATGTCAGAAATGCAATGCAAAGTCTGGCTTTGCATTTTCACTGGTCAAAATCCTCCCAACAATTTTTACAGCGTTCACCTCTAGGATCACAGGTGAGGCTTCAGAGAGAAGATGATTGTTTAAATACAGAAATAAGTTGTTTTATTTATTCAAAACTAAATTCGTTTCAAGAATTCAATACATCTGAATAGCCAATATTATGTGTTCCCCCCTACTTTTTAAAACTTTAAATGCAAAAAACCTAAGAGGGAGGCTACTGAATTACTTATATGCCAGAGGCTTGAACATAAGATTTGTGAAAAATTTTGAAATGGAAAATCTAAATGTATAATACAAACTGTAAAAGGAAAACTAAGGGTCATATTTAGAATTATTTTTTAATTGTCTCATTTTAGCCTAAAAACATAAAAAAACAGCAATCATTTTTTTTTCCTGGAGTTTTATATGTGCTTGCCCATTTAAGGGATAACTTAAATGGTAGTACATTTGTCTGCTCTGAGCTTGTTATTTAGTGTTGTGGTGCTGATTGGAGAGCTCCTGCAAAGGAGACATCAGCGTGTGTTTTTTTTATCCTGCCACCAGGGGGCAACCATTTTGCAATATATTGCAAATACTGTGTGTTTAGATGTGGTCCTCATACACGTTTCAGCTCAGTGGGTGTGGATACCCTCCTCCATCACAAGCCTTGCTCAGTTTCTGCTGTCTAGACTGACCAAATGTTTGTTTTCAGCCATCTTTTTAAAGAACACAATGCTTTATAAGTTCTTCACCAGCGGTGCTTTGTGCCTCAATGCAAAACTAAGAACAGTATTTCATTCTTTAAACCTTATTATAAGTTATAATGCAAGATTTAAAATATTTATAAAGCTTTATAGATCCTCATTAATGTCATGGAAATGTTCCTGTGATACATGAGTAGATTTGCTCTCATAGGAAGTTATTATTAATTACAAATTCCCATTGCATGTTCAGATTACTGTAACAGCTGCAGTGTTGCAGCTTTTTGAGGTTGTGTGAAATAAACTTTTAATAAAAGCAGACGCTGCAGGTTATCCAACGCACTACAGGAACAGAGCAGGATGGAAAGTGCTGCATATTTAACTGTTTGCTCACCTGAGTTACTGCGGCTGAATAAAGGAGCATTAGCTGAGGCTCACTTTTACTGTGAAGTTGATTTTCCCTCTCTTTGCACTGATTGTGTCCCAGTTGCTTAATTTAGCCATCAGAATTGTTGATGTAGCTTAATTAACTTCTCATAGATTTGTGGTCGTATCTCTCTCAGCTCAGATAGAGGGGTTTGCTGCTAATTATTCAACTGATGCTGTTTTCCATCAAACCCGGCACCCTGTATGCTAATGGTTGATTCATTGATCCGTAGATCTGAAGAGAGAGCGGTGCAGGCGGGAATCACAATGCTTGTTTGTGTCGATCTGTGTGCCGAGTCGGATCTCTGTTGGATCATAATATGACTCAGCTAACAGGAAATCCAGTCTTTAGCTTCTGGTTTACATGATGTATCAATTGGGTTTTTATCTTTGTAGCTGTTCAAAAGATCCATCTGAATTCACCGGAAACACAGTGTTAACAGATGTGGCCTAAGCAACTTCTGTCTGCTCTGATTACTTGAATGAATAATTTCCCACCTCTACTCAGATTTGTGCTATGAAAAACATTGTTTTTAATCAGAATTGAGATTCTTGTTCATCAAGATTCAGAATCGTTTCAAAATGTCAAAGAATTGATTTTTTAAAAGGCAAAAAATTATTAGCTTGACTTTCAAAGCTGCTGCTAAATGTCAAAGACATGTTAAATTTCGCCAGGTTAGACAAGTCTTTTTGATGATAATGATCAGCTTTATTTCAACTAATGAAACAATTCCCCAGAGTTGTTTCTGGCTTATAGAGGAACGGAGTTAATCAGCATGTTTTGTTACTAAAAGAGGATTGAATGTGAATTACAATCGGTTTGAATCAAGAATCGATACAGAATCGAATCCTCGTTACCTCATGAATCGGAATAGAATTAAATTGTTAGTTGCTGCAAGACTCAAACCCCTAATAGCATAAATATTATGTATTTATTTATTATTGTATTTATGTAATATAATATTTTATATTTATTTCCTGTAAAAGAAAGGGTCTAATTCATTGTACCCATGTTAGGAGTTAACTTGTTTCCCCATGGCTTGCATTTTAATTAGTATTTAAATAAAAATAGGGATTATATATTGCGTTGTTGTATCTCACCTCTTGTCCAGAGGAATTGGCCATTTGGCTCCAGGTTGTCACAGGAAATGGAAATTGGATGGACATGGTTTTGTGTGAGTGCATGTATTCGTTTATGCTCTGGAAGATTTGAGAAGTTGAATTTTCCTCAGGGTTAGAGTTCAGAAAAAATGCCTTTATAATACTGTCATAATGTAGAGTTTAAAATTGCACGTTTATGATGCGTCCAGGATTAAAACTGGTTGATTTTATGCTAAGCTAATTGGCTAAGGGCTGCAGCACTTTAGTGACTCAAGGAAATGGATGTTTGTTTGTTTGATTGGGAGGTGTTGGATCCAGTATTTCTGCAGCTTCTCTTGCTTACATAAGCAGCTGGTAGTCGGAATATCTCACACCTCCCAACTTGACTGAGGCACAGTGCTGCACCCAACAAACCGTCTAGGATGTGCAACTGTTCAGTTTGATTTTATGACCTAGTTGTTTGAGAAACAATCAACATTGATATAACCGATGCCAGTTTGCTTGGTCATCAGTTCATTAAACCAAAATAACTACTGATGCTCCACATTTATATTCTGTGTGTGAACGGATGAAGGTGATGAGAGATTCCTGCTCCGCGCTCACACCGACAGTGACACAGAGTTGAGCTGTGGACGGAAGTGTGGGAGAGAAAGAGAATGAGTTGGTGTAGAAGGAGAGAGAGAGAAAGAGAGATATCCCATGCTTTCTAACTCCCACACCTTTTTCTCTCTTGCTGTATTCTGGCTCTGGTAGCTCACGCTGCAGCATTCTGACTCCAGCGAGTGGAGGGTGACACCACACTTTGCTCCATTTCTCTTCCCAGAGAGAAAATCTGGCTTTAGATTCAGCTTTTTCCCTCTCTCTGGGGACCACAGTTACCTTCAGGAAGAAGGACATCCCTCCTTTTCTTTTTTCTTCTCTTCAAAGCTGAGCCACGCAGAGGGGAAGCCTGTTGAGTTGGATCAGTAAAAAGACTCGTTTTACAAGTTTAAGTTGATTAACACTTTTTTTTTTTCTTATTCTCTTTTAACTTTGGGTGGCAAGATTTTTTATTGTAGATTGAAAGTTTACAAAATGGACCGAGGGGGATCTGTGATATAGATCCATCCTTTTCTGTACTCCTTTCTTTTTCTGGCAAACAGCTGATATAAACTGATTTATCTCCTTCACACGTCACCATGTTCGCCAGAATCTTTGTCCCCAAGAAGCACCGGCAGCGCTTCGACGAGGCCGTCTCCCAGAACGTGATCAACCGGCTCTGCCGCAGCAAAAGCATCAGCGAGCCCCAGGGCAGGATCCGCCGGAGCAGGAGTGAGGACCACTCAGAGCGTCGCCACGGCTCCAAAAGAGCCAGCTCGGTGCCGAGGGACGGAGGGGAACCCGGAGGGAGAGGGGAGGCAGAGAGAGACCGGGGCGCAAGGAAGTCAGTCTCCGGGATTCCTGCACACCCTCCTATTGGACCCAACCAGAGGTGAGCACGTTTGGATGAGACTCCAAATTTTGGTACTGATATGAAACTTCAGGTTTCAGTGTTTTTCAAGAAGAAGTTAGTCTTGAAATCTGCAAAAACCGAAAAAAGTTACTTTTGTGCTGCAAAAAACTGTATTTTATTGTCTTTATTAATCCAAAGCTCATTAAAGGAACCAAAAAAATCTATGGTAGCCACATAATCACACCTTTTTCTCTTTAAAACTCGAGCTACGTCTTTTCTTTTTGTTCATATGCTCACTGACCCTTCAACTTCCCCTCACCCCACGCCTGCAAACACGCCGATTACACGCCTGTCCAATTAATAACAACACAATGGGCTTAGGAAAGGATTACAAGAGTGGCAGCGATCCCCCACAAATACAGCGAGCTGACTGAATCCCAATATGCTGCATGTCTTCATGAATTAGAGAGTGAAAACCTTTGGCTCAAACAATAGGAAGGAGCGTGATTGTGTTAACCGTGTGGCATGCTGCTGCTTCTCCAGGTATAAATAAACGCCAAGGATGTTGTGTAACACAGCTGTGTGTCTGCAGTATCCGGAAAGATGGATAAAGACAGGGAGACAGAAACTGGTATTGATATTAGCGGAGAAAAACAGTCAAGAGATTTAAGATAAAGAGTTATACATAAAGCAGAGGGATAAAGAGATTTAAAAAGTATTTTATTATGTTTAATCTTTGTTTCTCAGTATACTTAAATGAATGGCCATCGGTTTGTAGTTATCTCCTTGGTTCAACTGGAAAATGATTTGCTGTTGATAAGACAAATCTGTGTGTTGCTGTTGCTGCAGGCTGATGGGAATCAGAGGAGTCATGACGGTCGCAGACACTTTTTTTTTTTGTCGAGTGTGCTGATACTGTACGCAGCCCAGCACCCTCCTCACACACGCTCACATAACAAACACCCAGTGCGACTATCTGCATTGAGCTCCTCTTACATAATGGCATGAAATGCAACTACCGGAGAATAGATTCCTCTGTTTTCTCTCCCCACCACATCTTTTTTTTTTTTCTTTTCCATCTTGCCTGTGTTTATACACTGAGGCAGAGATGCCTTGAGTCATTTCCATGGCAACACGCTGTGGACATTCAGCACAGCACTCATCAGTGATGTAAGGGGGACGTTCTGCCTCATGTTCATCTGTGAGGGTAAACGAGAGAGGAGGAGCCCCACCTGGAGAATTTAATAATGTTGTATCAATCGCCTTTTTGTTTATAAAGTAAATAAGGAAAAACTGATTTTGCTGTCGATGAACAGAACGCGATGTCCCCGCCGGTTTGGACTCCCACCTACTGAACAGGAAGTGACGAATCAAAACAAAGAGACACTTGTAAGCGGCGGTGAGTGAGAGCTCTCCCTTCAGGGACCGCTGAGCTCCTCGTCCATTCACAGAGCTTTTGAGGCATCAGTGAAATTCAAAAAGGCAGAAACAAAACATGGAGTGGAGAACCCTCTCAGTAAAGCAGAAAATATCTAATCAGTCCCTCCTGTTTCTGCATCTAGAGACGTCGATGCAATTCTGATTTTGCATTTTGCAGGATGGCACAAAAAGAGTATTGACCAATTAATCCATCAAATAAAATAATCACAAATTGTTTGACCTTTTAAACGGATCAAAATGTGCCTTTTAGAGACCTTGCTTGGCAAGTTCACACAGGTTCTAAATACGGCAATTTCTGCCACAAAAATCCTTCATTTCACCTTATTTTGTTATGAATCACTGATCCGATCGCTCTGATTGTGATGACGTCACTTCCAGGCTGAATCACAGCACCTTTAATGGCTGTAAATAACAATGGGTCGCCACAAAAAATAACTCCAAGCTGCTTTGAGCTGACAGAGGGATCAGACCAGCGATTCATAACAAAACATTGGTGAAATGAAGGAGTTTTGTGGCAGACATTTCCGTATTTAGAGGCAGCGCGAACTGGCCCTGTTCACTCCCATTATATTGGATGTACGCTGATTGCGAGTGGATCTAAATTTCTCCCGAAAGAGTTCAAATTACACCAAAACTGTCTGGATGAGTAAATGATCGAAGCCTAAAAGATAGGCACAGGACTAAAAGGGTTAAAAGTGTCAGTTAGATGTGGTACGTTTTTAAAAAGAAAGTCTTATTCAGTCTTAAAAAGAAGCTTTGATGAGCCATGTTTCGGGTAAATAGAAAATCTGAACACAGTGCATGAAAAGCAGCTGTTACACAATCCCTACCGAGGGGAGTGAGTCCAAGGTTAAATAACTCTGTTTGTAGGTCTGAAGACGACTTGTTGATCTTGCTTCCTGCCTGCGTCTCTTCCCCAGGATCATTCGCGTCTACAGGGGGAAGAAGAGCTTCGGCTTCACCCTGCGAGGTCACGCCCCCGTCTCCATTGACTCCGTCATCCCAGGTACAGATTCTGTTATTAAAAAAAAAAAAAAAACCACAGCGCGGTCCTCTCTGTTCATGCAGCAGCGTTGTGTGTTGGCTTTCGAGGAAGGAGGAAGATGCGTTTTATGTGGGTGAGTCTGTTGTGGTTGCCTGACGGAGGGGGGTTGAAGGTGATCGGTAGGTGTTTTTGTATGTGTACCAGGAAGTGGATCAGTCTGAGTCACCAATGAGATGTTAAGAGGAAAACACTCAGAGCAGACTATGGTTCGTACAGCAGGTACTTACAGTTGTCTGTCAATGCCATGCAGACCTATTCAGGCATTTCACAAAGATTTTTCAGCCTTTTTATGTTTGCAGCTGTTGAAAAGACAAATTTACAGACTGAAAGCAAATGAAAGTATTTCCCATATTTTATCTCCTATCATATTTTGCAGCCTTTTCACTGCCTGCTGGGGTTTAAAATGCCTTGCTACAAAGATGGTTCTCTCAAATCAGCAATGCAGCATCACTGGAGTTGAAAGTTTTTAATCATTAAGGTCATCGTGCCGGGACTTGGCCCCACATGTCCTGAATCTTTTTTTCTGCGTGGATAAAATTTGACAAGTTGACTTTTAGAAGGAGTAATATGTTAATTACTATTTATTTACTGCTGTAAAAATACATTCAGTTAACTTTTATTGGTTCGAATTGTGAGGAAAAAGCTACAGCGGAGGGAATTTGCTAGATTCCTCTGGCAGGAGGGAGGTGTGTGTGTGGTTGTGTGCGCGTGTGTGTGTGCGTGTGTTTGTATATGATGATGACGGCACTGTGCTCGCCCACAACCATCCCCCACCAACATGTGCTGAAGCGGCTCGCGCGGACTGACTCAGTGGGCCTTATGGAGGATGAAACAGAGAAAAAAAGCGGAGGCAGAAAGCGTGTCTCTCATCGTGATCTGAGCACCAATTCTTCACTGATTAACCCAAAAAAAATAAAGAGCCAAAATTAGAATATCTGAAGTTTGGATGAAAACAGATGTCAGTCCCATGTGAGGGGAAATTCAGCTGCGAGCTGACAGATAAGGAGGCGATGAGAACAGCGCAGTCAGGACTGATTCCACCGGGGCTGCTTTTGACAGCACCGCTTCCTTACGTAATGCAGTTTTACACGGAGCTCATCTCATCTGTTGATGGGCTTTGTTGGACGTTGTACAGAGACTGACAGCATCACATTAGTCACCATCTCTCACTGTTCTGCCCGTCTGTTCTGTACACCTTGTTGTTGCAGGGGTCCGGTATTCAATCTGTGATTGATGTTCGATTTTGTTTTTGTTTCCCACTCAGACAGTCCTGCTGAGGAGTGTGGACTGAAACCAGGCGACCGCATCCTCTTCCTGAATGGACTGGACATGAGGTTCGTTTTAAATGGAAAACATTAGCCTACTAGTAGCTGCCGTAGTAGTTAGTAGTATTTTGTCTTTGCCTGCTTCCAACCTTGACAAGCTTGAACCTAACAGTATATTTAGTTTTCAGGGCTTGTTTATCTCCAAGAGAAGCCATCTGCTGCCTTCTATAATGACTCAATATGAGAAACAGTTTTCACAGAGCCAGAAATTCCACCATAAACATTTACCCTTCACTGGAGCTTTTATCTGTAAAGATGTTCTGCTTAAAAAACAGCTGATGCTACTTAACCTCAGAATTAAACATTAATTATCATTTCTAAAACGTACATGACTCAGACAAAGAAATGCAGAAGGCAGACCTGAATTACAAAGGCCTTTTTGTCTGTGTGTTACACAGATTTGTATTGAAATTTGTTAAGATATTAAGCTAAGAATCCACTGCAAAGGGAGTTATTGTCTCCAACAGTTGCTCACCATGTAACATCACCATGACACATATCTAAACAAAAAGTCTGTTATGAGGTGTTTGCACTACACTGGTAATAATTATTATGATGTTAAAAGAATGAAATATAGTGTAATATTGTGTTAATGGTACACATGGTGACGTCATATGATTTCAGCTGAGCCATATAACATGACGGAGAGTTCAGTTTTTAATTGATTATACTATGATATAATTGACATCATTGTCAATATAGTTATCATCAGTATTGCTAATGTAGTTATTATTATTATTATTAAGCATTGGCAAACATAATCACTAAGGAAAGATCCAACTGTTTGGATACGTTGCTTTAGTGCTTTTAAAGAACTTTCAATCCCTGACAGTGCAACTTAATAAATACAGTAACACAGTCATTACCTCAGTCGCATAAGCAGCCCTTTCCTCCTGTCTGTCTTGTTTAAAAGCATTGATTTAGCTGTAAAATCTTGGGTTATTACAGTTGCTTTGATTTAAATAACCTAACAGCCCGTTTTTATCCTTTATATTAGCAACAGATGGAAACAGGAACACAGGGTTGTGAACATATCCTTCATTATTTATTAAACATGATTGGAGACTAATGACAGCCGTGAAGTCATGAAGCCCTGTCAACGCTTCCCCTCACATGCATCACACACACACAGCCAGCAGATTTCACCCTTTTGAGTGTATGAAATGCTTCAAAGCTTTTTGAAGATGTGTCAAAAGTGATTCAAAGCTTCACAAGGCTTTGGTTTCACCTTCCCAACCAACATCCCCATGGCCTTGATCTGCTTACTGGTTTGCTTTGTTCACGGCAAACAGTGAGTTTGCTGTGTACTTGTTGTTTATATTTATATTATAAAACAGACTGTGAATAATTGGGAATAACAATGTGATGCAGTGGTGTAGATTATGAGGGAATAATGTATTGTTTGAATGTTAAGGTATGTAGATTTATAAAGTAGAATAAAGTAAAGGATGATGAACTGATAAACAATTTTGTGTAGAATATTCTGTGGATTTGAATAATTATGCATCCTTCCACTCATAAGATCATCCAACATTAAAACAAAAAAATTAAACAATTTTTTAAAATAAGGCAATTAAGCATCCAGACCATTACATAACAAAAGGAATTTACAGGCATAAATATATTGAAAGGAGTCAGTGCAACACTGTCAGCAGCAAGATGTCTGGTCAAGATCCAAATGTGGGGTGTGTATAATTTAATACAATAAATAAACGAATGAAATCAAAATCTCGCTTTGTTGAAAAGTCAGTTTGCTCATAAAAGGAATCTGTCTTGGGGTGAAGTTGATAAAGACAGAAGTCATAAATTAAAATGAAATTTAAAACAAAATCCATAAGTAACAAAAACAAAAAAAGTCATATTTTTTTAAAAACAAAACAAAAAAACAAATGTCTCTTAAATGAATGAATTAACACTATGATCACACATCTATATTGTTGACCAAGGTTAAAATGAGAAAAATAGTTAAAGGTAGTTTTTTTCACTGATGTCCCGTGATAGCTACCAGAAGAAATTATTTCAATTACTCCTTATTTGCTTAATTTTTCCGCACCAGAGACTTCAGTTTTCTCTCTTAAATACAGTAGACAGTAGAATACATTGTTTTTTCACTTATTTAAAACACATTTCAGAAAACATGCATCTTGACGGAGGGCACAAATGAAATAAAGCTCAGCACACTTTGACACGTGCGTCTGTGCAGGTACCTCAAACATAAGAAGATGCAATGTGACCACAGCCTTCACATAAACCGAACTTTTCTTGTAGGAGTCAGTTCTTCTGTGGACTTAGCAACCTCTTGACCCTCTGCCTTTTCACAGAGCAAGTGTGGAAATGCAAATAAGAAATGAAGCATGGCTGAAACTGATGTGTGTTTATTTAAGCTCATATACAGTACATCAGCTGGTGTTGATATGCAAGCATTTCATTTTCAATGCTGCATGCAGAAACAGTATTACTCATCCGAGCGCCCTGACAGCTGTGTGACGGGAAGAAATTGCAGAGCGGTTCCCATGGCTGCTTGATGTGTTGATTTGACTGCTGCTGTATAATTTTGCTGCTCTCCCTGATAACACGGTGCTGCAGCAGTAACAGGTGATCAGAAAAACAGTGGGTGTCGTTCGTCAGAGAAAGAAAAAGAAGTGGGAGCTTCAGTGTTGAATTTACAAACTGAACATAATGTACACAGTTAGGTATTTCTTAGTTTGTAATCTTTGCATTGCCTGAAAAAAATGGTCCCTTTTTTCATTTTTTCCATTTAAAAGTTTACTTTTGCAAAAATGATTATTCAAAGTGGTTGTAGTATCCCAGCAAAGCCTTTTCATAACCAATAATTTGGTTTTATCTCAGGAAAAGCACATATTTTGCAGCTCTGTTGATTCAGTTTCAGTAATTTACCAATTTACCTGTAATCTAACAAACCCGCGCTCAACATTCTCACTTCACAAACTCACTGACTTTTATTCAACTTAAATTTGTCATGTTTGTTTTTCCCCTTGCTGTAGGAACTGTTCCCATGAAAAAGTGGTGTCCATGTTGCAGGGCAGCGGGGCGATGCCCACTCTCGTGGTGGAGGAGGGTCCATCTGACTTCTCTTCAGAACAAACTAACCAAGATGAACCCCCAAATCTGGCCCCCTCCACTTTACCACGCTCAAGGTATCTTAATCTGGCATATTCTGCGGGGACCAGCTGACAAACGATAACCTTCCACTGTATCTGCTGCTCAGGTCTCCGGCCCTCAGTTCTCTGCAGTGGGTGGCAGAGATTCTTCCGCCGAGCATCAAAGTGCACGGCCGGACCTTCAGCCAGCAGCTGGAGCACCTGCTCACCATCCAGGAGAGATACACCATCTGCAAAGCCTTAGAGACCTTCTTCCAGCACAGGTCAGCAGGCGGCGGGTCAGACTGGGCTGCAGAGTTAGAGAGAAATTTATCAGCAACACAGAAATGCAGAAAAAGTCTTCAGATGGAGAATGAATGAATGAAAAATAATTTTTTAGGTCAAAGGAAGAACTGATCTCTCAGTTGACATATATAACCGAAAGGTTGCAGGTTGAAGCAAAAGCTTATAAGTAAACCAACCCTTTTACATTTGAAAGATAAACCAAAGCACAGACATATCAAATTAATTTCACTCTTCACAACAGAAGTAAAACAAAAAAGAAAAAACAGCACACAATCCTAGTAACAATACCAATATCAGTAAACTTAATCTTCCATACTCTGTAGCGAACTGTAGCGAAAAATTATATTATTTATTATTATATTAATTATATATATTATAAACACTGATATTTTACTATAGTTCCAAGTTTTTGGTTCGTCTAATGATGAAGTTCCTCAAAAATTATATCTAGATTATAGATTCTAGACATGAAGCCTGTTTATTATTAAACATGATTTGTATTATAAGACAATGGAGAATGGAGCTTCTAGTGGACAGATTTATTTCATCTCCGGATGCTGGAAAGTGGGATTTTGTGTTGCTAGAACTACCCTGTTCTACCCTGTTTGCAAGTTTCTTGCAAAAAAAAGTGCAAAGTTACTTCAGTGCAGCAAAAAAATATATCATTCATTCCACTGGATTAATGCTCTGGCATACAGCTTCATGAGACACCACCTTCAGTATCTGTCAGGCTAACTTAAGATGACTGACAATGAACCTGTGAAACCCGATGCGTGAGGCTGCAGAGCGTGTCCTGATGTTTCTTACCGGATAAGGTGATGTAACGAGGAGATGGATGATGAGTTGGCTCTGCAGAAAATACCAACATACAATGTAGAGGGATCAGAAGCAAAAATGTAAAACCATACAACTCGCACACCACAGTCAAAGGCACAAATCCAACCATCGCAAACATTACCCTCCCACCTTTTTCACCATGTATTTATACACATGCAAAGAATTCAGATCAAAGAATAAATCCTTTAAGTGACAAAGCAACCAATCCCACAACGGTACAGGAAGGTTGGTTATGTAAGCTCTGAGTGTATGGATGTGTTGTGTTCGCAGGAATGTGGACACCCTGATCGTTGATGTGTTCCCAGTGTTGGATACTCCGGCCAAACAGCTGATCTGGCAGTTTATCTACCAGCTGCTGACCTACGATGAGCAGGAGCGCTGCCAGGGCAAGCTTTCCCGCTTCCTGGGTTTCAAGAGCAGCGGTGAGCCAGAAAGCACAATAAATCGGGATTATCCGCGTCCATAAAAGCCCATAGAAAATTACCGGTCAAGCTTTATTTTCCTCTATTATTTCACGACGATTCATAGCAAAATAGCTGACTGTGCGCTTGTGTTTTCGTAGCGGTGTTAGATCCCGACGGCGGTGCAGAGCACCACAGACGGAGCAGCTCTGTGCGCGTGACAGGAACGTCGTACCGCAGCAGCATGCGGGAGAGGAGCTCCGACGACTGCATCATCGGGACTCACCTGGGAATGGGTACGCCGCACACCGGCAGAGACCCTCTCTGTGGTCCCTCAGGCTAAAACATTTGACTCTGCAACTAATTTTCAAGACCAGTGGAAAATTTTCAAGCTAAAATAAATCAATATTCTGCTCACAAACATTGCTGCAGGACTGAATCTGCTGTCAGCTTTTCGAATCATCACTTGTTTATCTGGCTTGTTTTTTTTAACTTTTGGATTGAAAACACAAAAAAATAGTCAATGAAAAGGCTTCTTTTTCTAATGTCCAACCTTGAGCTGCTTAGAGAGCTGTAATATTTGCTCTGGTCGGCTCCCGGTTGGTCTACCTGGAAGAGTTAGAACATAAAAAAGATCCTCTCTGAGTGCATCTCCACTTCATTCATCACCTTCATAAATCAGCTGCCTCTGCGCTTGATAGGCTCCCTGTTTTTTCCAGCATGTAAACAGTGTTTATTTTTGCCTGAAGCCATTTCAGGCTTCAAGAATTTCATCGAAGGTTTCCTCTGTTTGCCATCACCCCGATCCCATCCTAAGAGCCAAGCTTTGGCCTTTCTGCTTCCCCATGCTGTTCTGCTCTGCTTCATCACCTCTTCTCTCTATTGGAGGTGGATGGATGGAGGAGGCTTACGCCCGTGTGTCTCTCTTCACGCTTTATTGTGCTTTAGGAATTCATGTGGATGAATGTGGGAGCCCAGAGGAGAGGCAGTCGGGAGACGGAACCTCCTTCCCCGAGTCCCCCGATCTAAGTCATGTAGGTATAACCGCAGCTTTTCACGGCCTCCTTCCTCTGTCAGTCTTGTGATCTGCGCTCTCGCACACTTTGAAGGTCTGCCGATGTTAAGACATGATTGAATTTGAAGGCTTAAAGCCAGTAGACCCTCAAAGGGAAGCAGCGACTGTGTGCTAACCAGCTGATCATGCCTCCACCTCTAGATGACAGGTGTGTACACGGAGCTGGAGAACATGTACGCAGGGAAGAGTGTGTCCCCACTGCAGGGCGGGTCCCCCGCAGAGCCCGAGGTGCCGGGACAGACTGAGGCCTACGGCCGCTCTCTCTCCCCCCTCACGCTCCCCCCTCTCACAGGTACAGCGGGGCTGACACACACACCCCCAATCTGCATGCACACACGGACGACAAAGCGTCGCACATGCTTTCAGATACGTGCTTTTATCAGTGGTTTGAGGCCTTTTTTCCATCATGGATTTGTGAAAATATTGCAAATTTCGGGCCTTGCTGGCAGACGGGTGATGTCATGATGATGTCATGCTGTCTAACGGGAACATGGCACCACAACCACTGATTTTTGAATGTGTTTGTATCCGGACTCATTCAAATCTACAAACTGTATGTGCATGAGAGCCTGTAGGGTAACATGTCAGAAAAAACAATCCTCATGGTAACGGCCGGATGATGAATGTCAGATCATTTCTAATGGGAAAACTGAGACAAAACATCAGTTGTTCCTGGGTGAAAATGCTCAGCAGACGTTTGTGCAGGCGGCAGCCAGGATTGATCGACCCTCTCTGCAGGTAATCGCAAATCTGGCCTGTCGCTGTCCTGGAAGGAGCCCCTCCCCACCCCCGTGTATGAGATCCACCACCAGGGCAGCGTGGACTCCAACCCGTACGTCAGCCTGGAGAGCCCGCCTGCCTCCCCGCAGCTGCCAGACAGCGGCCCTAACACGCTGACGCGCCGCAGGAAGCTGTTCACCTTCTCCCGCCCGCCTCGCAGCCGCGACACAGATAAGTTCCTGGACGCGCTGAGCGAGCAGCTGGGTCACAGGGTCACGCTGGTGGATGACTTTGTACCCGGGGAGAACGACTACGAGGAGGTGAGCAAAAAAACATCTTTAAATAACTCCTTATGTTATGAATGAATGATTTTCAGCCACAGACTGACAGTTACATGGATACGATGAGACATCTATGCCAGGGGTCTGCAACCTTTAAAATCCAAAGAGCCAGTTGTTTCCTTGGTCCCGCTAAATGAAACATGTTTAGAGTCGCAAATCTTACATGACCTTTGAAATAAAATACAACAATTTCTGATAAATGGCTACAATGGGAATTTGTTATTTTTTTAAAAGTTTCTAGTTTTCGGTTTTAAAATAAAGAAAAACAAAACTTTGCAAAAATAAGTTTTTCTCCTATAGGATATTTGTGGAATTTTATTTATTTTTTATTCCATAGTTTCCAAACTAATACAAGATAGACGGATCTAAAATAACATTATTGATATTTTAGTGTCATTATGTGTAAATTCAAAGCAATTATTTCATGGAAAAAATGCTAAAACCTGCATTTGTCCAATATCTATATTTAAGAACATTAGTTGGTTCTTTACCACTTTTAGCTTGTTATAAAGAGCGAATGTGGAAGGTCCAAAAAGCCACTTGTGGCTCCGGAGCCGCAGGTTGCAGACCCCTGATCTATGCTTTAGCTTTCATTCTCCAGAGGATCGTGGCGTCCGCTGACGGTGGGTTGGGAGAACTAGCACAGAAAACAAGCACACTTAAACCAGTTTTCACACCAGAGACTTACTGGAACAGTTTCCTTAGATCTGCTGTGATGTTGCTGCTCACACATGCAGCCTAACCACCTGCCAACTGGATGCTTGTATTTGTCCAAACTTCTTCCATGATGTGAAAAGGATCTAAAAGTGATGAAACCACCAGATGTGACCACTATGTAAAGTGCAAACTGGCTGATAAAAGTAGTTTTTATTACCAGTAAAGTATAAATATTGGTGTAGAAGTGATTAATGCTAAATATGCAGGATCATCCAAAGTAAAACATGTTCGGGAAACAACATTATTGGCTGCTTGCCTTTACAAAATCTGCTTTACTTTTTATGTTCTTTATCCCTTTTTGTTTTAATAATCAGTTATTTCAGTTTTTTTTTCATAGATTAATTTATTTTTAAGGTTTTATTTTGTTTTTCCGCCATAATTTTTTTCTACACCCACACCTGCTTTGAGCAAATAAAGACAAAGACTGACTGGTTTTCATTTTGTTTTAGAGTTAATTTTAACGTTAACCCGAAAGACGGATATGTCTGAAAGATTATCGGCCTCATATGAATGAGCGGTGACATTTAACAGTTAAAAATAAAGATCTCTACAGATGGGCACAGTGTTTTGTTTGAGCTCCCTTTTTCAGTGACATCAGATACCTGCTGTTGTTTTGCTGTAACTGACTCAGACTGACTGATGAGTGACGACGTGTCCCTCTGCCTGCTTGTAGCCATGACATCATTCTCTCTCTCACCACCTAAATCTCCTCCTGAGCAGGTGAGGGGTTGAAATGAAGAAAACCAGTAAGCTTAACCAGGAAATCTAAATGTGCCGCACAACAACCCCAGATTTTCATTACCGCTGCTTCAAACTCAGCTGTAAACAATCACAAGTGGAAAGCAGCCCAGAAAATAAACGAAACAAAAACAAAGCAGCAACTTTTCCCAGGCAAGCAAAGCTTCATGCTTCCTGCAATACTAACAGCATCGCGCTGTCTGACTCCACCGTCGCTGGAAAATCCAACTAAATGTGTCATAGTAACAGTTTAGCAGCTCAAATGTTTGATTCAGCGTCACGGCGGGACAATCTGTTGTTTGTGAGTTTGCTTTAACGGGCAGACTCACATTAACAGAAGTAAACGCGTTGTAGTGTTGCATGTTTACATTAGAGCTTCTCTAATGTACGCTACAATAAACACTTGTGTCACACGCACAGATATATCAAGGTGGTTGTCATGGTTTCAGAAGAGGAGGTGTCCCTGTAAGTAAAACTTGATACTCAGTCATACAGTAGAGTCAAAACATATACGCCTGCTTCATAGCTGTGTGTGGGGAGATTCGTATAAGAAATGTTCATTTATTTATTCATTTATTCCAGTAATTTGCAACTTCTCATCATAATGCTAATTTTATTATGCTTTATAGATATTTAAATGCTTTTATTATCAGATTACGCAGATCATTTGGCTTTGTTTCATTAGCTTTTCTGTCCCAGTACTGTGTAAAAGTCTCGAGCCAGGCCTTATTTCTTTATATTTTGCTACCAAGGAGCAGGATGTTTTTTGAAGTGGTCTTAAGCAACTTTCCTCCAGGCTTCACACTTCATACTGGTATATGAATCATCTGAGAAAGACCCCTTACTATAGAATAAGTGTTGTATCTGCACATAACAGTCAACTTTGCAAAGAACCAATGTGAAACTACATCTTTCATCACTTTTTTTTTTTTTGACCAGGAATCTGTTGAAAAGCCGAGGATTAAATTCAGACACTAAATGGTATTTTTGAACCCAACAAGGTGATTCCCAATGACCTGTTAGTTAATATATTGGCTTATCTTGTCATGGTATATGATGTGTCTGTAGAAAAATGAGGAACGGGACACTTAGAGGACAAAGGAAGAAGTTTCAGGTCTTATCTACAACATAATAATGTGTGAAAGTGATGTAGGTCCTCAGACAGGACTCTTTAGTCTGTCATCCTACCGTTCACTGGAGTCACATCAGAAGCAGAGAGGAAAGGCTGCGTTATGCCAAATGAAACAAGAACAGGACAAAAAGATCAGCGTGAACAGGTCTGATAGAGCGATGAATCCCCAGAGCGCAGCATTACCAAAGCAGTGTTTCATAATGAAACAGAACAAAAAGCTGTAGAAAGTCTGGAAAGCTATTCATAAAAGAGAGATTTTTTTTCTAAGATGGATCAAACTCTGAGAATAAAAATGTTTCCACTTATGTTTGCATTGTTTCAAAATTCATAACAGCTGGTTTGAGACTTTTACAAAGTAATATAAAGGAATTTGTACTGCATATGCTGTTTGTCATTCAAGCCTATGAGTTTCTTTGTATTCAACATTGCAAGCATCAAATATCAGAGTTTATATAACGCAGATGACCATTGGGTTTAAAGGTTTGAGGACAGCTGTGTGTATGTGTGTGTGTGTGTGTGTGTGTGTGTGTGTGTGTGTGTGTGTGTGTGTGTGTGTGTGTGTGTGTGAGTGTGTGGGAGTGTG
>JAVQJG010027688.1:0-15928 GCA_036024015.1 Craterocephalus amniculus
GGTCGTAAATCCGTTTGGACAAATGTGCATGTTTACTCTGCGATTCGGTTTTTGCTTTTATACTGCTTTGATAATTACTTTTACTACATGCCTTTGAAGCCATGGTGACTCGCCGTCGCCTGTTTAAAACAACCGTAAATTGCCTCTGTTTACGACATTCTTGTTCGCCTATTTTTTTGCTCTGGAGCCCCCCCCTACAGCTTTGGAGTGCGCACTGCATGGTAAACATACCCAGTGTTGCATAGATCTGCTTTAAGAGCCTCCCAGTGGATTATTGCTGCATAGCTGGCAGCTAGTTATTAATTCCTTACCGATGTAGTGAATGGCTTTACAATTCTTAAACAACTATGGTGGAAGCCACATCCTGTGGTTGTGGAAAAGAGATTAAATCCTTTCAGAAGGGTCTAATCATTGGCACGCATCAAGCAGAGATGACATCTGAGATTGTTGAAACTACACAAATTTGGTTTGATGACTGTCCAGTGCGTTAAACTGGAAGGATTTGCCAATCATCTTTAAGGAGAAATATACTTGGAAAGCACTCTTGAATAATAGTGGTCAGCCGTGACTTACATGTTTATCTATTTTATGTGGCAACAATACAAGAGTAGAACTCGCGGCTATGTTTAATACTCAAAGTAAGAGCATCAGGGTAAGGAGAGAGACAGATGAAGTGAGGTATCCATCATTCCTAGTGCCTACTGTACAAGCCTGTGGGGGAAGTTTACTGCATGATCTGGTGTTGCTGCAGTAGGTTAGGTCTAGGTTCAGCAACATTATGTGCCTAAGAATGAGGTCAGCTGATTACCTGAATATCCTGAACGAGCAGGTTATTGCATCAGTGGGAGGATCAGTGGACTTTCAGAACATCCGAATTCCGATCAGCCAGTAAGAGCCTTCCCCTAGGGAATCCGGAAGTTACGAAAGTTAACCCCAGTGGCAGAGAAGAAGCGTCACGCCAAAGCTAAAAATTAGCCGCTTTCACTAACTAAAATAGCCTGACTTAATGTCGGCTATAGCTCCTTCAATAGTCTGCACATTTCTTTTGTCATAACAGAAGAAACACTTCATATCCTGTTTCTAAAGCAAGAAGCAGCATCTTATATGGGTATAAGGCTACACTTGATAATCTGAATTTACTTTTTCTTTTTTTTTTTGTTGAATTAATCACCTCTGTATAGCTATGTTTCAGACAGCATGATTTTTTTTCTCTGTTTCAGATGAAAACTATGACAGTAAAATGCCATCCCGTCCCCCTGTAGCTGCAAAACGAAATCATACCTTCAAAAAACCAGGACCTGCTGGTGAAGACAAGTACGAAGAGCCTACAGAGAAAAAAGACTCTGAGGGTGATTCTTCTCTCCCTGGTGAGTACGATTACTGTCATGAGGACCAGTGGTTTTACTGGTATTCTGTGTCTTTCTTGTAAGTAAATTTGAAGAAAACATTCATGTTCCATCAGCACATGACCTTTGATTAATTATTCTTTTTTTTCTGACAACCAACAGCAACAAATTAAATGTGTTCATCATGTTGTCTGCACTGTCCAACGAACAGGAAAAGTCACCACCTGGATATAGCGAAGCAAATCTTTCTGACCACAGGATTCATTTTTTCTTTGTTTCAGATAAAGACAATGGCAGTAAAATATCATCCCCTCCTCCTGTACCTCTAAAACCACATTGCGCTTCTACTGATACTGGAAACAGCCAAGAACCTGCTCATGAAGACGAGTGCACAGACACTACAGAGAAAAAAAACACTGAAGGTGATGGTTTGGACTCTGAGAAGAAAGATGATCCTTTACCCGGTGAGTTGGATTACTTTAGTGGGGACAAGTAGTTATCCCTGTGACTTGTGTCTCCATTATGTTGCATTAACTTCTCTTTGGGGTCAGAAAAGTTTATGTTTTTCTATATTAACAGTTATTGAAGGTAATTCATGTGGCAGTGTTTCAGGAAGTGGGCAGGTCATCGTTTATTTTAATTGGTCTGCATCTGACCAGCATCGTAGCAAGTAGGATGATGGTCTGCCTGCTTCCCAGCAAATTTTCTTTGCCAAGCAAAGCATATGGTTATAAGGCTACGCTTGATAATCTCAATTTCCTTTCTTTTTGCTTGTTTTTTGTTTATTGATCACCTCTGTAGAGCTATGTTTTTGACAGCATGAACATTTTTTTTGACAGTTTTATGACAGTAAAATGCCATCCCTTCCCCCTGTAGCTCCAAAACGAATTTGTGCCTCATTTCATGCTGTCAAGAACCCAGGACCTGCTGGTGAAGACAAGTGCGAAGAGCCTACAGAGAAAAAAGACTCCGAGGATGATTCTTCAAATGGTACTCTCCCTGGTGAGTACAATGACTGTCTTGAAGACCAGTAGTTTTACTGTGATCTGGCAAACAGAAAACAATAGTGAGGGCAACTAATTATTAAGCAAATTAAACCAGGTCTTCTGGTGAACTGGTAGTAAAAATGAATTTAAGATACAAATGAGAGACTTGGCCATTTAAACTTGAGGAATGGAGAGGGTGAGGATGATCACTCAGTGTTACTGAGATGCAGGAGGTGAAATCTGTCCCTTGAGGCTATTTCTGATTATAAATGATTGTAATATAACAGCTTATAACTTTTTGTTCTGCTTTGGTTTTTCCACAGGACCTGATGTGATGTCAGGAGAAGGTCACAATAAAAAACATTATTTATAAATATGAATATGTTCTTTAAACCGTGTTGCAGATTGAATTTGCTGGTTGGGTCTTGTTTTTTACAGGTTCTGTAAGAAGACAAATAAAGAAAATTGAAAGACAACATGTGGCAACAGGTATTCTTTTGTTATCTCTCTAACTAATTTGTCCCACGAGTGAATTGCTATACAAACTACTTTTGACAGAATTAATGGATATTTGATTTCCTTTTTCAAATAGAATAAAGGAACAATTTGAACAACTCTTACCATGACTAGTGTCCAACTACTTCTGAGCTAATTTCATTTATTTAGAAACGTTATTAAGCCAAAGGGAATGTTCCACCAGACGCTATTTTCAGAGTAGATATTTATATTTTAGTCTTTATGTTTATAGTAGTTCCAATGAGTAGTACCATGATCTCTTACAAGATTTCTTTTTCCTGTGTGTTTCAGTTTTCGGTGATAGGCCTGCTCTGGATCTTTCTAGAAACAACCAAGAACCTGCTGAAGAAGAGAAACGTGAGGAGGATAAAGGAAAGGTTGACTCAGACAGGGATGACGATGGTTTAACTGGTGAGTTTGTATTCCTACAGTGAGTACAAGGAGTATTCTTTGAGATCTGTTTCTTTATTGCTGGTTCCATTTTGTTCCATCTAAATTGTCTTGTAGGGTGAAATATTCCTGTTTGTCTTTAGCTGTCAGAGGATTATCATATCCACTACATCTGCTTAAGTTTTTTTTAGGTGTTTAATATAAAAGCAAGTAAAGAACAATGTATAGAAATAAGTTCAGGACTCTGCATGTTTCTTGTTTTGTCATTGACAAAAAAAGCAAATAAATTTACAAATCACTTCAGTGTCTCTTTCAGCATTATTCCTTTTTCTGTGTTTCAGGTAAAGATTCCTGTTTTTCTTTTTCTTTACGTGTCAGAGTATTATCATATCCACAACATCTGCTTTAGTTTTTTTAGGTGTTTAATATAAAAACAAGTCTTGTTTTGTCATTGACAAAAAAAGCAAATAAATTTACAAAGATTACTTCAGTGTCTCTTACAGCATTATTCTTTTTCAGGTAAAGACAAGGACAGCAGAAGTTCATCTCCCATCCAAGTGTCTGCAGCACCACCCTCTGACTGTGGTCTCATTGCAAATGACCAACCTGGTGATGAAGATGAGCAAAAAGCGTCTAAACCTTCTTCAGAGTCTGAGAAGGTGGATGATGCTTTACCTGGTGAGTTGGACATCATGTAGGATTGCTTCATCTGAGCTCTAGTACCTTAATCGGCTGCACTTTGTTTAGGCAGTAGTGCATAAAGTAAAACCATGTCGATGGATGTATGATACATCATGAAAAAAGAACTGAAATGATTTGCTTCATTCATCACAGTGATGGAGGTCCAGCTCTTTTCAAAGATCTGTCTCCCTTAAAAGAGCCGACTCTTCATTTAGTAACAATTTCAACTTCAAATGTAACCTAATTTAGCAATTCTGAATAACAGAAACAAGTTGGCATCTCCTATCACATGGATAAATAAAACAAAGTAGATAAATGGATAAAACAAACAAATAAGAGGGGGGAGGAAGAAGACAATGGTTTCACAGACTGAACAAAATTATGAGGACAATGAGCATCAAAAAACATACATAAAAATATATTCTAGACAATGTCTCCAGATTTTAAGAAAAGATCTGTCTTTGGCTGCATCATGCGTGTCAAATAGTCCAGTGGTACCAAATCCAATAGCAATCTTGACCATCCTGAGTTTTGTTACTGATCCACTGCAGTAAGATGTTCCTCCTTGTAGAAAAGGTCAAAGCACAGTAAAGTTTAGAAAGAGCTTAGAAATGGCGAATATGGAGACGGCAATATATAATGATTTTCCATTGCACATTGCTCACATGGACATACAGTATGTGATAACGGCACACACCCCCAGCAGCCCTTCCTCATGACACCTGTGCACTGCTGGGAAACGCCGTTATAATGCGGCTCACGTGCACAGGAGAAATATGGTGGAGCTCACCATCTGCGTCTTAAAAAGATGATTTTGGGACCACTGTGTGGGGGTCTTTGTATAGAGCAGAAAAGGTTGCCCAGACTGTCGTTTGTTGCTCCACAACATAGAAAAACTTCATAGGATGGAGCATGAGACCATTTTCACAAAGATTGCGCATCCACTCCGTCCCCTGTGGAGCCGCTGGCATGGACATCCCTCCTTAGCACCTAACCGCCTTCGTCCAGTTCTCTGCCATAAATGTCCATCATTGGCCCAGACACAGCACTGACTAACTGACACACCAGTTACCTGCTCCTTGCAGAAAGTGAGCTGCACCTGATCCAAAATATTGGATAGGTGAATCTCTTCTGATATCCTCCCGCCGGTCTTATTTGCAGATTTTTTTATTACAGCAATTTTTCCATTGGTTTTCTCCGTCTTATATCTTGCCTCTTCCTCTTAACTTCATCCACCGGTCTTTTTGTTTTTCCAACTGCATTTAAGTTTTTGTAGATATTCTCCCATAATTCCATCCATCTGGTGACATTAAGATTATTTTTCTGGAGCTCAGCAATATTTTTATTTGCCTCCTCTACTAATATTTCAACCTCAATTGGATCAAATTTCATTTTGCGGTTGTGGCTTTCTTGCTCTCCAGATCCTTCCATGACAAGGCAATAGTGCACGCGAAATCCTCATTTAAATACTGCTGTTAAATACTGCACCTATTATTAATTGCGTCAGCAATCTTAGTTGATCACCGGCAAACCATGGAAACATGACCGGAGCTAAACAATTGCAGGGCATTTGATTTTATGGAAGCTATTTGGAATCTTCATAAATCAGGGCCTTAGTTTTCCTATTACCAGAATGAGTTCATCTAAAGGCTAAGTCCGTTACCATAGTAGCAGACTCTGTGAGACCAACCTCTTTTAGACCATGTAACTCTGAGTTTATCCTCTTTAGTTTGAGTCAGACTCAACTAAACTGTCGATTAGACTTGTCCTTTTCTTGAAAGACCGTTCAACATAGATGTGGAAATAATTTTCAAAAATCACCATCCAGAAAGGGTGACTTAGAAAATCCTGTCTCACTGTGGTGTTCCCCGATGATTTTCTGTTTTAAGGCTTTCATTTCACCCTGTAGTCGTTTATCTGAATAATAGTATCAGCCTTCATTTCACTTGCCAGGCACAGCTTTTAGTCCTCTCGTGTCCTAACAAATTCTTTCTGTCACACATTGATTTTTCCAAGCGGCAGTTTTCTGAACAATATTGCTGATATGCAGCACATTGGCAAGCATTTGTGGCCACATTCCAAGGGACAAGAGCAGTTTGAGCAAATTACTGTAAATAAAGTTGTTTGAATGAAACTGATCACTTCAGTATAGTTTTATCTCTGACTGATTCATTTTTTTCTGTGTTTCAGGTAAAGACCTGGGCAGAAAAAACTCTATCCGTCCCCCCGTAGCTCCAAAACCACATCAGGCTTTGGTTCCTTCTGCGAGTAACCGAGGATCTACTGGTGAAGACGCGCTTAGAGGGGCAACAGAGAAACAAGACTCTGAGAGGGATTCTTCAAATGCTTTACCCGGTGAGTTGATGACTGTAGTGAGGAGAAGAAGTTTCTCCTGCTAGCTCCATCATGTTGCATTAACTTCTTTTCAGGGTCAGAAAATGTATATATTTCTCTCTGCTTCTTAGATCTTTATTAGTGGTTATTCCTGGTAATTAGTAGGTTCTGAATGATTTGCTTCAGATTGAATTTGCTTGTTATGATGCATAACGATATATTGAAGGAAAAAATTCAGCAACATAAACCAGCAGCAAGTAACAATGAATTTGTAATAACAGGCAATTACAGTGATGCTTATTTACATACGCAGTATTTTGGAAAATAGATGGGGGGTTTTTTCACCTGCTGCTCTCGACGGAGGCGGACATTTTTTCTTTCAGTGCTGTTCTATCAACACTCATTTTTTTCTTATCATACTTGAAGTCAAAACTATAATTTCTCCATGAACTGTTTTCCAAACATTGCTGTGTTGTTTCAGTGGAAGGCATCCATAGCAGTAGCATATTAGTTATTATTAAGCCTTTGCATGGTTATCAGTGTTGATGTTTACTGCTCTTTACCAAACCAACACTGCCCCACCTTATTTTGTCAGCTGTCTTCCTTTAATATTAGTCAATATTTTTATTTTAACTTCACTAAATAAGATTAAAAATAATATTAATATACAACCTCAGATAAACAACAAAAGCAGACATGTTAGACCATGCCATCATTGATATTATTGATTTTATAAAAGCTAACCCTCAAGGGGGAGAAATCGTACACGCCGTAGTTTATTAATAGTTACTTGTAATAGTTGTTTTCTGTATAGTATTATTTACTCTTATGTCATCGTAGTGGTTGTTCAGGTTTTCAAGTGCTCATGTCAGGGCTCTGGCAAAAATGACAACAGGAATGACAATAACCTGTATTAATCTTTTAATGGTTTTCTACTTTCTGTTTCAGGGTCGGATAAAAAGAATCCGACTCCTCCTCCCCAACCACACTCGACTTCAACCCAAAACACTCCAAAAAAGTCTGATGCTGATCATCACAAAGACCCCAGCTCAGATAAGGTTGCAGACGTGGAGCCAGAGAATTCTGTTGGGAGAGGCTGAGTCGTCCCACTCAGATGCACATAATGATGCTAGCATGAAGCTCCTGAAGAGTGAAGATGTAGAGACGTCAGCACATGAGGATGACCTTCAACTATCAGAAGCAAAGTCAGATGTGAAAACTGCAGATGTGGGTCATTTCTCACAATAAACTATTGTGCTACTATTATGTAGCGTCCACCAGCTTAAAATGGTGCCCCAAGCAAAGGACTGGAAGCGTCGCATCAGGAGGGAAACCATACTTACTTTGTTAATGAAAACATGGAATCGCATCAGCAAGAAACAACAGATCCTGAATAAGGAACTAGACACAGGTTGAACACTGAAGGCCACACCCATGTAGTTTTGATCCGGCAGCTAGAGAAAACAATAATCTGTCACAAATTATTCAAATCCTTGCAGAAACCCTTATACCCCTCATGTTGAAATCTTGGCTTTTCACTACAAATCTCACCCAAGCCCGAAAAACTTTTTTTTCTGTTCTGGAAATCTATACACATACACAAGATTTCTGAAAATGCGAAATCCCCTGGTTGTGTACAGCTGTTGAACGTTCCCTCCTGTTATGCGTCAAGTGATTCCAAAGCCAACCATTATTTCAGAAGCCCATTTTTTCCTTGATTTAATACTTTAAACACTCGATAGTTATTTTGAAACCCAAGAGAGTGGCCTAAGTTACTGTCAGAGCTCAGTTAAAAGCTGCTCTGCAACAGTGTGTCAGACAGCAGCATAAAAAGAGGCAGACTAGGGTGGCACTGCTGGAGATAAAGATGAGGACCAGTGTTGCCCAGGAGACAATAAGATAATAAATGAGAGCATTAGTGAGGATAAAGAGTCAAAGGAAAAATGAAGCTACTGAATAAGCCTTAATCCGTCTGAGTAAAATGAAAAGAGAAAATTCAGGAAGGAGGCAGATAATGGATGGATTCGACACAAAGGAGTGCTTAAAGAGTTTTAGGACAGACAGTCCAAAGGTAAGTATTTGTTCCGGGATTGTACAAAATATCCAAACCAAAAGGGTGCTTTATCTATCTCTTTGACCTTTCATTTCTTTTTAATAAAAAGACATGATATAATGGATCTCCTTAATAACAAAGATGTTTTAACAGACAGCAGCTGATTATACAGCAGAGTTGTTCGCCTTAGACAAAGTTTTAGGGAGACGGCATGCACTGTTTGCAGAAAGTTAAGCTCAGGAGTGAAAAGATGTTGCTTTCTAAACGTGTTGATACTTGTTTTCTCAATACTTCTACTTTTATCTTTGAATTTCATTTATTGTGTCCATTTTTTAAGTTGAAAATAATCCGGTGCATTGTTGAGTATGTAAATATGTTATTTAAATATAGGATTTTAATTAGAATTATAGGCAATAGTGAAGCTGTTATCATGCTTTGTTGCATTTTGGATAAAGGAGTGTTTTTTTAGCACTAAAGCTGTTTTATGTGCAGGATTTTGTATACCAACCTTCAAGGCGATGTTTTTGTGGCCATACTTTTAGACTAGACCCTAAAATGAATTTTTTTCCCATTTTCCTCCTTGTATAACCAAATTAAAAACATAACTCATTTGACACTTAAACTGAAGCAAAGTTCATCCACTTTGAATCAGTTTCATTTGTGGTTTCAACAACACTCACCCTCTAAAGGGGTCAAATTTATTTTAATGCAAGTGATACAATGCCATTAAATAAGTTAAATTAACCCTTTATCTCATTATTAAACTACTGTTATCTTATTTTGTATTATCACAGTAACAGCCTTCAAGTTAACAATGTCTGCACATCTAGTATAGCTGCAAAAACAACATTTAATGTAATTGTACCACAGTAAATTTGTATATAACTGAACTTTCCAATTGTTTCTGTTGCCAAATTCCGCACTCAGTTCAAACAGGATCAAAAAGTTTTTAATGTTGCTTCATATCTAGTCATTAGTTTAGAAAAATCTTTTCAAAAATCTGTTGCAAAAAATCTTGGATCAAAAAGAAGCTTTAAAGGATTTTGTTGACATTTTTTGTACTCAACATGTGTAATTTGATCTGTACCTCTCAAGCTGTTTTTTTTTTTGTTATTGTAATGATAATAATAATAGTTACTCCTGGATCAATATACACAAATGGTTAATTAGCAGTACTGATTGCTTTAAAGCTTTTCCTCTTTAAAATGATGGGTATTTTTGCACTGACCAATAAAGACAAGTATTTCCAAAATTGGGTTTGTTCTCTTTTTGTATTTAATGTCTGTATTTTAACCTGTTATGAGAGATGTCGCCTAGTTCATCCAAAATGGTTAGAGGAAGTTGTTTAATTTGCTTATGGTTTGATTGGATGCAGAAAAACACCCATTTATCTAGTGAAATGACATAGACTTGTACTTAATTAAAAGAAAAATAAAGTCTTAGTAAGACAGACATGGATCATGTGAATTGAAAGAAAGTGTGAAGATACGCGTATGTCAGTAGGGGGCAGTGTTCATCAACCTGTTTGTCTCATCATTGGCTGATGGTTGAGTATGGATGAGTGAAATATATTCTCTTTTAAGATCTTAACACTGAGATGTTAAGGTCATTTCATTACAATATTGAAATGTAAATTTACAGGAATCTATCACGGATCATTTTCAAAACGTGGAACATTTAGATGTGTGTTATTGTCATGAGTTATACCCACCGTGTTGATGAAGTGTTGTACAACTGTATTATGAAGAAATGTGCAGGTCTGATTAATCTTCCGGGACATTATTCAGAGAAATTGAGACACAGTTTTGATCTGCAGAAATAAAGACCTGTTCATAACACCAGCCAGTTACATCACATTTTGCTCAGCCTGTGTATAAGGTGAGGTCACAGACAGGGAAAAAAACGATGAAAGATGAAAAACAACTAATGTTCTCAGAGATAGAAGTGCATGAAAAGCAGGTTCACCCTCTGCGTGATGACAAGCTGGTGTAGATTTGAAAGGCCACTGGTTGGGCCATGTGAGAGAGTCATGCATGATTAGTTTAACCTGCGAGTCACCAAATAGTCTGTGATCTGCTACCACCTGCCCTGTGGGTTCAGGGCACAAGCAGAGAATGAACACTATCGTATTTCTGTGGTCACAACAAATACCAGAGTTCTATTAGAGGATTGAATTATTTGTGGGGATGGGGCCCCTGCCTCTCACATAAGCTTTCCTAGTGTAGTTTTATAGTGAAACACAGCATTTCCCAGCCCATATTTAACAGTCAGATATTAAAGATCATTATATACTTGTTTTACACTTGAGTGTGATATTACATCAGATGCATGTTGATGAACATTTGCTCTTCAGGTTTTTTTAAAATTTCCTTTCACCCTGATGCAATAGAAAAAAAGCGAGAGAGAGCAAGAATGGGCTACCCTCCAGAGCTGCCTTTTATACCCGGCTGATTAGCATGCTGGGTTGTTTAAATTGCCTCCTGGAGGGTTGACGTGAAATCGAACAATATCCTCTGGCTTTGGAGACTATAGCCCCACGGCTACTCATTTATTTTTATGCAGAGTTAGGACAGAGCCTTGGCACTGCTCCGCCGAGGAAGCCGAGCCCGGGGAGGCCGGATCCGGGTAGGTCAGGACAAATCAATTAATATCAGCTCAATAAAAGTTCTTGGCTCTTTCTGGGCCATTCTTTACTGTGACAGTGCAACCTGGGCGCCATCATAATGATGTGGCTAAGTTGTTAAGTGTGGTTCAGATATTATAATGAAATAATATCCCTTTCTTTCCCATCTCTATAAAATACCTCTGTTGAGGCTTGATTTGTCTTTGGACCGCGCATCCAAGGATTAATAGCCCAGCATTGTTTTTCATTGTTATTATTACTCTTTATTGAAGGCTTCCCTCTTGGGTGATGATGTTTATGAGTGTGTTTGGGCCCTACTCGGGCCTCTGTGCATTTATTTTTCTGCTAACATTTGGTCATCATGTAAAATTCAAGAGTGCCCAAGGCAGAGATTATTACACCCACGGCAGTAAGCAACACAGTGGAAACACTCACTAATATGCTGCTTATATACTTTAAGTGATGCAAATGGGACAGATAAAATGAGCGTACGAGAAAAGATTGAAAGTTGTTTGTGTTGTCTCTGAACCAAAGAATGATCTCAGTTGTCAGGAATAATTCGTGCGACTGTAAATACGTGTCAGGATTTTAATGAATGAAACTGCTGCGTGTGGAGGAAAATATGATCGGAAAGATTCCAATATTCGCTCCATGGGCTAGGAACTACATTTGGGGATGTTATCTACTGTTTGGTAGTGTCTGAGCAACACAGAGTTTATCAAACACATCGCAGCTGCCAGGCTGGCGTTTAGGTGACCACAATGAAAACACGGGCTGGGTGAAGGTGTGCGCTTTGCAGCCATGTGTGCATGAGTTTGTTCGTGCATTCCTTCACATCATGAAAGCTTTAGGCTAATGAGAAAGAGTCTCTCCGTGTGGCCTAGCAGGAGTTTGGTCACATATTCTGTTTGGGTTGTTTGTTTTTTTTAACGTGCACACTCATACGTCAGCCATCTTATGTCCTGCTGACACATCAACACTGAAGTCAATAAGTAAATATTTTCTTCTGCATGGTCAGGAAGAATCTTTGGAATATTTACATGTTTTCTTTATGGTTTTTCTTCTGCATTTGCTTTGGAGACAGCTTTCCTCTCTGTGGTGGAGACCCAGGACCTGGCCCGCTTTTTGGATTACATCTAAACAGCATGTGCACATAATTAAGCACTAGGGAGAACTGTTTCGAAGTAGATATGATCTCTTTTTTTTGTCAATAAAACATTAGTCTGCAATTGGAAGACAGCAGAACTTGTCACTGCCTGATGTGAGAGACACAAGCGTTGTGGGGGTAACAGCTCTACAAAAGCCAAATTAAATTGGGTTTGTTGCAACATTTGTAATCATCTCTGTGCCAAAGTCTATCCATCTTCACGGCAACAATCAGTGAATTTTTGCAATGAACTGTGTTTGTGATTATGTTGTATAATGATTGCACAAATGGCTTTATTATTGGTCTCAGGGAGATTGAATTAGGTTATCCTTATCAAAATATAGCCTATTTATAGATCTTTTAGCAATATACTTAATAACCTTTACATATTTAGAGGGACAGACTAAGGATGAGCTATTGTTTATGTGTGTCTCACCTCTGGTAGCAACACACATACAGCCAGATCCGCTCTATGGCAAACCCACCCCTCCGGCTTTCCTTTAACTATCAGCAGCATGTTGATGGTTGTGTATTTGGGTGATGTGCTCTCAATTGTCAAGTGAAATTGCGCGCTCAGACTCAGATAAACACTTGTCTTATTAAAAACTAATCACTCTCCCATCTTTCCCTTAAATGCAAAATGATGACGGCGATCGTTAAACAACAGCTTGCCTCCATTTCTGCTGCATGTTAGCGTTTGAAGTCGATAATGCTCCTGCAGGGCATGGACATCACTTCAAACATATAAAAGCAGACGATGACACATTAACACGTTGATTTACACCACATTCATCTCTAACAAACACCCTTCATTATCATCTGCTTTCTAAGTCTTTTGTTCCAGATAACCAGCACCATATGATGCCATTTGTCAAAGATAAGCTCCACCCCATGTGTTGAGCACTCTTGACATTTCATAGAAAACACATTTTTGAAACGCTCTGTAAGCATATCGGAATGAAAAAGTATGAGCAGTTGGAAACGTGTCCTTTCAGCACCATGGACAGACAGTTTTCTGAGAACCAGCAGAAAGGATTCACATTGTTTTTGTTTTCAGTTGTCGTGTGTTTCTGTGAAAACTCTTCTGGGCTTTGAGCTTTTGTCAGTTCTTTAATCAAACAAGCTGCCTGTCAACGTGCTGCGCTGACGTATCTGTGCTTGTGCACTTGCAAAAGCTGACACGGTCCTCTCGGGGCAGAATGGAAAACACTCGCAGCATACCGCCTGCTTTGTATTGTCTGATGGGAAGATTAAAGCCAAACAAAATTCAGTGTCCTTAACCATGAGCCGGTCGATGGCGAGACCACCGGCCGGGGGGGTACAGCTCACTCAGCTATGTCATCAGATCACATTATCATTGATCTTCAGCTCTGGTCCTCTGTCTGTCTTTGCCTTCTTGAGGCAGCCCTGGGCTGTCAGGAACATTTCCCATGGCTCGCTGTTCCCTCTCATCTTATGAGTGTGGTAAGAAATGGCGATGACTGACTTCAGTGGAATAACAGGCTGCAGTTGAGTGAGCGGAGACGTGCCTCTATCATTGTTAAAATAATGCTTAAATATAATTACCAGTGCTCAACTTTAAACCTCCCAAATTATGTGTTGAGCTTGCAGCTTGAGACAGCTCTTGCCACTTTTGCTGTGTACTTATTTCTTAATGCCACTGTTGCTTCATGGCAAAGAAAGATGGCAGCTGGCTCCTTGCCACAGGCACAGAGCCCCTTAAGGTGTTTTCATCACAGGAAGGAGCAATTATTGATTGTGATAAATCTAAAAAGCCTTTAAACATAATTGTTGCTTTCTGCCATGCAAAATGTGTTAAAAGATAAATGAAGCTTTTCTAGGCTAAATCCTGAAATAGTTTTGATTTATCAGTTGATAGTTTATCGTTTTAAAGGAGCTATACCTGATATTATTTTAATCTTTCTGAGAAAAAACGTTTCTACACAGTATTTTATGTGGTAAAAGGGGAAAGTCTATAAAAATTAGTGACTCATTGAATGCACATATGAACAAGTCCAGGCCATTTTAGTTAGCGAAAGCGGCAAATTTTTAGCTTTGGCGAGACGGTTCTTCTCTGCCACTGGGGTTAACTTCCGTAACTTTCGGATTCCCTAGGGGAACGCTCTTACTGGCCGATCGGAATTGGGAAGTTACAGAAGTTATCCTGATTGGCAGAGAAAGAGCTACACGCCAAAGCTAAAGATTAGCCGCTTTCGTTAACTAAAATGTCCTGGACTTGTACCTGTTATCAATGAGTCATTCATTTTTATGGACTTTCCCCTTTTACCACATAATATACGATGTAGAAACTATTTTTCTCAGAAAGATTAAAGCAATATCAAGTATTGCTCCTTTAAGAGAAATATCATTTTTGATCTGAGTATCTTTTGCAGTAACACAGCAGTGGGAAATATGCAGAGCATATTGCAGTTGCTCTGTAGATTTAATCAGCCTGAATTTCTTTTCTCTTTATAGACTAAGAATGGCATCGAGATCATGGCCCGGTGGTGTCCACACCATCTGAAGCTTAGCTTGTTCTCCTTGCCAATGATGGGGTATATTTATAACTCTGAGACTATGTTGTGGGTCGTTGTCATGCTTCAGACTGAATTTAAAACTGTTTTGATACCACCTTTTGCACTGTACCATAGACATACTCACAATGACATCATATGAGATGGGGTTTTTCAGGGCATCAGCTGCATTTAAACTGCTTCTGGAGAGCTCATAAATTCATGATGAATTTCTATGAAAATATTAATAGTACATCAATAATGTGCTTCTTTTGGTTAAAAAAAGGAATTTTAGGGAAAGTTGCGACTATTTAGGGTTTTCGCAAAGATGAAATATTACCCAAAAAGAGATGTTCAACACTTTTTCCGTCTCTGTTGTGGTCGTTGTGGAGTCTGGATATCTCTAAATGTTCTCCATATGTCTGGAAACATCAGGGACCCCTCTTATTTAGATGTGCCAGGCTGTGTGTGTTCGCGCTCGACTGATGTACAGGGACATTTTACTTTACATGAACATCACAGGACGAAGAGATTCCATCGAAACTTTACATAAAGAGACAGGCATTTACTACTGCAGTTTAGAGGTGCCACTCATTCAACCTTTGCTGCCAGGAGAGGACCTTTTTATGTCCTACAAAATGGTGTATAGATATATGGGAAGAACATTCAGTACAAGCTCCCTCTGTGAGACAGTGTGTTACTGTACGTGAAAGTAAATGTTTCAGCCAAACGCTATAATTGTTTATTTGTGTCTGTTTAACTCGATGGCAAAGTGTCACTTCTGTTTCACTGATCTGCCCGTGAAGGGATGATTCATGCTGACAGCACCACAGATTGCGCTGGTGATTACTCAAAAAATAGCCCTCGCATGTGGCGTTTGTACAAGATTATACATGCGTACATGCCTAAAAGGACCATATGTATGTCATTGCCTGTACAGAAATGTTTGTTCCTGCGTCTACGCACATTAAACATGCCTGCTTATGTGTGCGCATTCCTGCCTTCATGTGCGTGAAGCCTGGGATCTGGCGAGTTTCTCTCCACCCGTGGTGGGCCTCTCTCAGCCAGATGGATGGTCTCAGCCAGTGTCAGCGAGGTGACAGCTGGCTGGCCTGGCCTTTCCTGGCCGTGGGTCTGGATCCTGTCCTTTGACAGCTCCTGATGGGTCTCCCGCCCACCCTCCCACCCACCTACCTATGGGCTTGCATCATGGAAACTCCAGTTTACTAGATGAATCAATGATGACTCTCAGCATGCTTTAATGAAATGTAAATGATATGAGCCACACCCCGGTGAGGTGACGCCGGAGCTCATAAGAACTCTAAGTAGTGACCGCGCT
>JAVQJG010027698.1:0-11558 GCA_036024015.1 Craterocephalus amniculus
GCATTTGTGTGTAGAGAGCGAGTGGAGAAAGAGCGGACTCAAAAAGGGGGTTGGTGGAGAGGAGACTGTGAAGATCGGGGTGAGAGACCAAGAGTGTAAAAAGAGGACTGGAAGAGTGTAGGAAGAGATATATGTATATCTCCTTCTACAGTGTATGTAGAAGGAGTTATACAATCAAGCCATTTCATCCTAAGAGATCTGCTGAGAGAGGAGAAAATATGTTAACAATGACAGCAATGTCATATGTTTATACATGAGAGATGAGGATGAAAAGTGCCCTGAGACGTCCCTCAGCAGCCTAAGCCTATGGCAGCATAACTAAGGGATGGCTAGCCACCCCTAACTATAGGATTTATAACCAGACAAACCAGCTTAACCAGACAAAATAAAACAAATGGAAAAAGCGAGGTAGTTGTGAGGACACACTCTACATGAGTGCTTCACTTTCTTTGTTTTCTTTTTTTCCTTTTTTTTTAACAGTTCAGTTCTCTGCGATAAGAATGAATGAAGCCTGACAAACGTGGATATGCATGTATGCTGTAATTGTTGCTTGTGTGAGCTTGTCAGCATCAACAGTTCTCCAGCTGTGGCAACGAGCAGCTGCATGAGGACAGTCTACATACTGTTTTGCACTGCTACATATTAGGGCTGGGTTTAAAAAATCGATAAATCGATTTAAATCGATTCAAGAATAAAAAATCAATAATTGATTCATAAAATGCCAAAATCGATTTTTCATCGATTTTGTGTTTTTTTTAGTTTTGAGTTTTTTCTTTTGCTAATATTCAAGAAATATTTATGTGACATAATTATCTGAAAATGCTCTTGTGAATGGAATAGATTCAGGAAATTAGGAGTGATACCCAGCCCTACTACATATGGGAGTATTCTGGCCATATGGTTGATTTGTTGCTTTCTTTTCTTGTGTGTGGACCATGTTGGGCAATATGCATGATAGAATCTCACTAAATGTATTTTCCCTGTTGCTTATTTTATAACTTGTTGTGATGTTGGATGAGAAGGCATTTGTTTTTGGTTTTTGGCAATTGCAGCTGCATGCGGATGGCGTCGTAATTTATATGGGGATTTATTTAAACAGCATTTAAATGTTTTCACTTTGAAATTATTAGTCCTTCTTTTGCATAATTGGCAAAGTTGTCATTCAATCAGCTTGGAGTATTGCCTCAGCTTGACCCTATTCAGAAAAAACTTTACTCACTTCTTTTCTTGGTCTTAGTGAATGATGGGAACCTTCATTTTGTCCATGAGACATTTACAGAGTGTGAAGGGTACTGTTCAGGGGTGAAACTTTGTTTGAACCTCTGGGGTATTTTCGAGCTGCCAGTGCTTGTTGTGTTATATTTTGACACAATAGGGTATTTAATAAACTAAAACTGTTTGAAAAGAGGAATAAAATGCAACAAGAAAGTTTCTGTTTCAGTATCTTGTTGGTATTTAAAGTAAGCTGACACAGCTTCACCATTTGTGTGCATAGATTTTAAATATTGTTTTCATGTCACACTAACATTTATCGTGTACATTTCTGGAGCCATTTCTGACATTCTTTGTCCAAAGTCTGAAAAACCACACTTAACAACATTGCGTTCCAGCATTAAACATCACATGCCGGTTGTATTTAGCTTTATGGCACTGTGCCGCTCACTGGCTGTTTTGAATATTCATCATTACTGGTTCATAAAATAAATGCAAGAGGACTTTATTGGAAGACGGAATAAAAAGATGAAAAAGTCACTAAGAGAATGAGCAAGAGTCAACATTGTATTGGCTAATACCGGCAGCAGAGAACTCTGAGAAGAGAGAGGATGCAAGGCAGTTCCTGAAGTAGGTCCATATTCATGGGTATGTATGCCCTGGCCTCAGCAGCTAATAGCAGCCGTTTTATTCAGTGGTTTGACACACAGCGGGGATGCTGTGGCACATACCAGATGTGTCCCAGTAGAACCTTGTTGCGGCTAAATTTATGCGTCTATTTTGGATTGAGCACACTTCCAGAAAGCGTCAGAGGGCAAGCCAGACAGTCAGAGATGGGAGCAGTGTAAAGCCCCCATGTAGATTTGCAGTCGCTGAACTATGTCAACATTACATCATTGCAAGTTACAACACAGTAATTAATGACGACAAAAAACAGAATCACACCTGCCAATAAAATAAACCATTTGGCTGGAGTACTTACTCATAGTAGTCGCACAAAATGCACAAAGATAAATCTAAAAGACCAGGAAATGAAGCTCAGTCTGTTTATTTACATGCAGCCTCTTTATTCATGGTTGCTATTGATAAAAATTCTGGAAATCATTTCAATATTCCTATGAATTTGTGATCTCACAGATGCAGCAGAGAGGACTGTTCTTGCAGGCGTTCTGCTTCTTACACGCTCCAGGTGTTAGTTGATGCACCCCGGAGGTCGGAACAAAACTGGGGCACAGCCGGGATGCAGTGCCTGGTGGAAATTGTCCTTTAGACTTCATCAGGGGCTGCCAAAGTGCAGTAATCTGCCAATGTTTGGAAGTGTTGCTATAAATGTAAGCTTTTCTTTGATAAAAAGAGAGGGGGCCATTCATAAGTGTCTGAATATGAAGCAGGAGGGTTTATAGATAGACTTTTTCAATGTTCATTTTGTTCTCCAATTAAAAGGGTTAATTTGGGAGAATTTCCTGAACTCTGCTGTATACCATACGGCAAAGGTGTTTTTTTTTTTTTTTTTTTTCCAAATTTAAGGTTTTATATATATATATTACATTGACTTCACTGAGTGGTAAATATGATAAAACACACAATTTGCAACATTAAATAAAGTGCTTTCCAATTAACTAGGCCACCGGAGTAAAGTAATAATGAATGCAGATAGACAAGGTTGGAACAGGCCACATATGAGGAAGATGGGCTCTGTGGCATATAGCAGCTCTAAAAAATGTCTATCTGCTACATCACAAATAAAGATGAATGATGAATCAGTAAATCATCTGTGCAGGGTGCATGCAGGGCCAAATAGGGGACGGGATGTTGATTTAGTGAAACTGGAAAGGGAAAGAGGCAGAGAGCGTAGGGGGTGGCAATAATGCTGGCAAGGCAAAGAGGCTCCAGTGCAGCTGAAGCTCCATCACCTATTTGACACCGTGACAACCTCATTTAGATCTGAGAGAGAAATTGAGAGGCCCAAATGGGAGGAACAGGGAAATAGACCATGGATGGCTGTGGTGTGATATCAATTGCATGATGCTCGGTGTGGGGTTTGACATCTGGTAGTCTGATTGGAAATGGGGAACATTGTTTTTTTTTTGCCATCACTTTTGCAGTTCACATGTCTGCATGACCTTTCTGGGAAGATTGTTGAGACTGGTGTGTATTTATGACATGGAACACTAGTCATTTTTATCAGCTCTTAGTAAGCTCAGAGACACTGACATGGGGAGATTTGTTTGATACATGGCCATATGGAAATAAAATCAAAGTGAACGTGCATGAGTAAAAGACATATGGTGAATTTGTGCATCTGTTTTGCAAGGGCAGGGAAACTGGAGGTAGTGCTGGTAAAAAATAAATATTTTACCTACCATGTTTTCAATATCACAGTATATATGCTAATATAAGATACTAAAACCTTGCAGACATATTTCCCAAGGTCTGGAATTATGCCCCTATGATTTGCCCTCACCAGCCTTTTTCCTTGTTTTTCTTGATCAGAATATTCCAGACAACCTTTACATTTAAAACATTTGATCAGAATATTCTGTTAGATTTTTGGTTACACTTTTTATTCGCTAAATAAGCAACAGTCTTGCAGATCGAATGACTAGGTATACTGTCTGTTTATACCACTGAATATGGGAGGTACCATCTCTTTAAGAACTACAATCCTTCAGGTTTTAATCTTTTGCTACAGCACACCTGATTCAGATGAAAAGGTTTTCTGACAATTTGCCATCGGCCTGTTAAAAAGCCACGGTTTGAGTGGGGTATCTTTTAGCTGCTGATCCCTACAGGGAGCAGAGGGACAATGTGAATCATGTGTCTACATGAGGAAAGCAGAAAAAAAACATCCCTCCCTTAGTTATAAATCAAAACTACGTCATGGTTCATGGTTAAAACTAAAATACTGTCTTGTTACTTGTGTGCAGTCATGTTTCCACTTTGGCACTTTTCTTGCATATGAAATCACAAACAGTTGGAGCTGTAAAGTCTTTAAAGGTAATTTTAATGATAATTTCATTGTTTTATGAGGAGCATCGTCTCATAACAGCTTGGGATTTTCTTGTGTTTCAGGGTTTGTTTGTTTTTTGTTTTTTTGTTTTATTTTTTTTGTTAAGATTTGTGCTTCAGGTTCTTTTCCTCAAAGCTTTTAGTATCGACTGCCAGTTTGTTCTTCAGAGTTCTCCCTTGTTGCTTCCACTTTTGTCTCTTTTCCATTTTGTTTTCATCCCTTTTTATCTTCCCTTTTTACCTCCCCCCCCTGATAATCACATCTTGTTGCACTCTTATCTCATCGTCTGTGACATTAATCTTTCAGTTTCTTTCATCCTTTGCCACCTATTATGTTCCTTTTGTTCTTTCTATCACTTATCCTCACTTCTCTTCCCTCTAATTTTCCCCTCTCACTCCATCTTTTCTTGATCTTTTTTTATCGTATAACTGACTTTTCCCCATCTTTTTAAATATTCTCTTTCTGCCTTTGCTCCTTTCCCCCGATTTTAATTATGATCTTCTATGACTGAGCTCTTGTCGTTTTTCTTGTAGGTTCACTTTCTACCTTGTTTAGCAGACAGATGAACCATACTCGACGGATATTATCTTTGCCAGAATTCCACATTTTCTTGCTTCCCATCAATGTTTTCTCTTACTGTTAAAAGTTTAGTTCTTTGTGTGCTAAGTATACCATCAACAAGCTCTTGACTTACCTGTTAAAAAAGCTGGTGTAAGATTATACAGCTGAACTGATGCAGTGCCTCAAAGCAAATATTAGTTCAAAAAATAGAATATTAATAGATTGTTTGATTTATTAAGTAGCTATTGTGTGATGAAAAATAACCTCCAAAAGAAGTGTGTTTCTATCTGGCAGAAATATTCTATAAATTACACTTGGGTAATGACTGCACAGAAAAAAGAATTAGACTTGATTACAAGAGGGAAACCTAACTGTTTCACGGTCAAAATCCTGACTTGAAGTCCAGATGTGGACCCTTTTCCTGTGATCTTCATCAGATTTGATGGTAACACATGAGGGATTCCTGTTATGTATGAACATTCAGCACTTTTTTATTAAGAAAAAAAAAGTGTGAAATTGCATTTGACACAGCATGTCCATTTGATCTGGAGCAAAATGTTTCACAGAAGACTTAGAAGAAAATATCACTCTTCTCCATTCAGTCACTTTGGTAGAAACATTTCTGAAACAATGATAAGGAATTAAGAGGGAAAGAATCCTTTGAGGGGACTGAACTAAAAGTTTTCATCATTGTTTTCATCTCTTCTCCTTATAAAAATTAAATTGTTTTTTGTTTGACAGTAATTGATTGTTTTAGCTTTTTGTCTCACAAGTATGCAGAGCTCGTTTATTTAGTAAAGTGAACGTTACAGTGACTTAAGACTGTTTTGCTCTTGACTTTTTCCTCCTTTCCTGTTTTTCTGTCTCTCACACACACAGACACATCATGCATTTATACAACCAATTAACACTGTAGTTTTTAGCTCTGTTCTCTGCTGCTCTGTGTGTGTGTGTGTGTGTATGTGTGTATTTAGACCCAAAAGGATTTCTAGTGGTTTAGTTTTTTTCCCTCAATCCTCTAAGGATGCTCATTAAAGAATGTCAAAATCTTCTTTTCTTTCTTCCTCTTTCTTATCACTTACACACACACACACACACACACGCAAACACACCATTTGTTGTACCGCTTCACAGTTTTGTGTAGAAAAGAAAACGCTGTACATGTAGTCCCTGGAGGTTCTGACATTCCCTAAGGATCTTTTGAACTTGCAGGAACCACGTTGGTGACAGGCAGGTTGTCACAATCAATGGTTGACATATAGTATAGCTTGGTTTAATGTTGTTGTACGATACAATATAGGCTTGATAATCAAGATAACCAGGTTAAATACCCAAATGGTTGACGGATGTAATTTCCAACATTATTAGTAAAATTTAATTGTCATTTAATTTTTATGAAGACTGGTGAAAAATGAGTTTTAACAAGTGTATAGTTCCTCCTTTTAGATATAGTTTAATCATCATAACTTTTTAAACTATCAATTGGGGACCAGGAACAAATTGATCACAAAAATATGAATCAATAAGATGGAAAAATACTGTTTCTCTGCTGCACAAAGAAAACAAGAAATCCAAAGAGTAACATTAATTATGACAAGAAAATAGCCAAATAACAGACACATGGAGATTTGATTATTTTTTCTTTTTCACTATTCATTCATTGAATGCAGTTAAAAGGTTTTCTTTGTTGCAGACTTTCTGACTTGTTTTATACTGTTTCCCCTTTCTGAGCTCGATCTTGCTGGAGATTTCTTTATTTCATAAGGGACTACTTTGTAGTGTTGCTTTATGCATGTTCAGCACAGGGATTTAGAGGGAAAATATATGCAAGTTTACTTAGATGCATCTTTTTAAATAATTGGCATATGAAAAAATTAGGATTCAAATGAGTTATAATGAATTTTATTTAATTTAGTTAAAATTTTATTGCATTTTTAAAGCACATTGAGATGCAATTTGGTTTTTATTGGGACTATATTAATGCATCAGTTTTACTTTACAAAATTGAATATGTGAAGTGATAAAAATATATATTTATTCACACTGGAGGGGATTGTTTGGTAAAATCCCTATTATAAAAGCACAGAGGAATGGAAATACGAAAATATGCACTCATTTTTACACTTTAAATTGACTTGTTGCCATTCAAAATAAATTAAATGCACAAGGCAGTGTTCAACCTTTCATGGTGTAATCACCTTCTATTTTCATTTTCCGTAGTTACAGACAATCTTCCCTGCTGTACAAGTGAGATTTTCATCTTTCGATGTGTCGCAATCACTGCTCATCTATTCGGCCGTAACCCTGCTGTTCCTGCATCATTTTCACTGCTTAATGAGAGCAATCACATTGCCTGGATGTCAAACTGAGCCATTTCAGCATCATTATGGATAAAGTTATGGCACCTTTTTGTTAAAAAAATACTCAGTGGATAATTGTTTCATATCTGCAGAGTGATGCCCCTGTGTGATTTCTGATACACACTGATTACTTACAGTTTACAGTTCAGTAGTGGAAAAAACACTTAAAAGTTGAGTTTATTATGTTTTTCGTACCTAATTTTGTGTCAGGTCTGACCAACCGAGTTACTGAGCTCTGCACTCTCCAGAAGACATATTGCACCTGTCTCGTAATAACTTATAAAAGTCATAGCTATTTAAAGTTCCACAGAGTTGGATGTGGTGAGTAAAAAATGGTATCTTTGAAGAAAATTGCGTCAAATTGGTGTGCAGTTACCCCAGACATTGGATTTTAGCTCACTGGATGCAATCAGGTGTCTTGCTTTTCAGACATTTACATAAGAAATATTTACTTCCATGTAAGTTTCTGCAGATTGGAACCCAAAAGGAAACTTTTTCAATTACAGTCCCTGGTCTGACTTGATGGAAATAAATTCAGCGAGTGGGGATGCAAGATGGTTGAAACTCTATCTCTGAGACAGAATGTAAAACACAGCACCAAATAACTTTCAGAGTTGATGCAGACTCCATTTACTCAGTTTTTCTCTGGAAATGCTTCCTCTTCCAAAATGGAGCTGTCATTTATGAGCTATACTTTGCATGTTCAGATATACATTGAGATATAATGATACAAATTTACCAGTGAGCTCATCCCTGAGGTTGATCACACCCATATTTCCTGTAAAATGTGGTTTTACACCTGTTCATTTGTGCCCAAATTTTCTGTCATTTCTGGAAATATACTCACAGACACTTGAGATTCAATTACTTATTTACAACATGTGCAAATACGTAATAAGAAAATAATACAAAAAATTATAAGAAGAGCTGTGGAAAACTTTATTGGTTGCAGCTAATCAACCAGTCTCATGGCATCAACTTGGTGCATAAAAGCTTGTAGACATGGTCAAACTGAGTAGCATCGTTGGGAAGAAAGAAGATATTACAGGCTGGTCCCAGCATTTCAGCATCTGCTGATCTACAGGGATTTTCATGAACAGGTGTCTCAAGGTTTCGTAGAGAATAGTACAAAAAAGACAAAATATCCATTCAGCTGCAGTTCTCCCCAACAAAATGGTTTGTTGATGTTGGAGGTCAGATGAGAATCAACAGACTGGTTGATCTTGAACACACAACACGTCCAACCTTAAGCGGCTAAGCAACAGCAGCAAAAGACCACATCTAAGACTCTGGTCAGCTAAGAACAGGAAACTATAGGGCACCAATTCACACTCGATCAACAAAAGTGCACATTAGATGATAGAAAAAATGTGTTGCCTGGTCTGAGACCTTTTCTTGCATTTCCAAAGTATATTGTTGTTTACCATTAATTAGCTTTAAATACAGCCTTCTTAAAGCTGACAAATGCACTCATTTTACCTAGAAAGTGTGTGTGAATAATGTTTTAGGTTTTATCATTACATTTTAGGTTGTTATTTTAGGCTTTTGAAAAACACTTGACTGACTTCACAATTTTATAAAACAAGATTATGTGACCTTGAAAATGATACTTGCAGTCTTTTCCCTCCACATGGATGACTGAGTGGAATTTATATGAGCTGGAAATGAACAATTTTTATCCCAGAAGCTTCGGTGCCACATTTAGAAGATGGAATCAGAGGGACCCGACCTCTGACTTCATGCCATGTAAATTAGCCTGAGAGTTCATAGATATAACTATACCGCCCTGAGGCGGTATAGTTCACCTTTGACTTGGCAGGTATTGGCTCTGCAGTTGCAGCTCTTCGCTTGTTGCCTTAAGCTTTTGGCTTACAAAAATATATATTTCTTTTAGCACAAAACTGCAAAAAGTTTCAACTTATTTTGGCAAATGCATTTGGTATCATGGCTTTTATGAGGAAATGGCAACGATTACATTAAGTTTAAACTGTAACATAAAGAAGAGAATATATGCACTGAAAAAAACTGCTGTGTTCATTGACCAGTGGAGGTAATTGAACTCTTAACCCTGAAACATTTAATGGCTTTTGGACTTTCAGTATCCCAGCAGAGCCTGTGTCTAGCTGCTCGCCCGCATATACCATGAATATGAATGAGAATACGTGGAAATAGAAAAGACTGATTATAATGTTTACTTTTATTCGACGTGGGTCACACTCTCTGCTTGATACCTCTGACATTCACTGGCTGATGATGTGACTCAGACTTGTGCCACTTTGACTCTTGAACCTCACAGGAGCAGCCTGAGGGACCATTTTCCTGACGGGTATGCGGCTGAAGGATCTGTCTTCAGCTGCATAAATTAATACTTTTTTTTGTATTCACCTTCTCAGTTTTTTCTTCTTTTCTTTCCTGTGTCTGTGTTCTCTTCTTTCTGCCAAAGCTATTTGTTCCAAAAGACAAGCTACCACCTCAGTTTTAATTACCAGAGAGTCAAACCTCTGTTTTGGTCCATGCTTTACTCGCGTTCATGTCAGACATTTTTTCTAAAATACAGCAATTTGCAAATCTTCATGGACCAACAAGTGGCGCCTTTGAAGAAATAAAGCTTTCCTTTTCACTTCAGGCTCATGTTGTGGAAAAATGTGACAGATGCTTTACAGCTCAAGTGGATGCAGATTTATTGACTGGAGACCTAATAAACAAAAATGACAGAGCTGTCAAATTTTGACAGTTGCATTTGTGAGAAAACTGTCCAATAATTCAATGTTACAACTTTTTATTGTAGGTGGAGATTTACTGTTATACAGAAGTTATTTTACTCCGTTTTGGAAATCTTGTCAAAAAAAGTGTTGCTTCTCTGAAGGGATGAGTTTTATTCTTGGATCATACAACATGTATTATAAGTTTAATCATTTCTAATGCCTAGAAATTGTCCCAAATTATGAATTATAATTCTGTGTCACAGATTCATGCTTGTTCTATAATAGCTCCACTGTTTGAAAGTCAATCACGTTAGTAGAACACATGCACTGAATGTTAAATCAAAATAATAAATTTATTTCTTAAGTCTCATTTTTTCCGTATGCAACTGATTTTAAGGATAATCTTTAAGGTTTGTGTCATGCAGGATATACTGCAGGACCCTCAGGGTGTCTTACTGCCTGAAACACTAAATCTCTGCTATACTGGGAGGCGTCCTGGATGGGTGCCTTGATCAACTAGTTCTTAAAAAAGAGGAACAGTGATTTGACTGTTGTATCTTGAAGAATCATACCAAACGGCCTTTGGAAAAAATTATTTCTGGCACATTTTGCCACACACTTATTCTTTTGTTATATTTATAGCCTATATTTAAAACAAGTGAAAGTTGGAAAAAACCTGGTGTTTCATTATTATATTTTTATTACAAGATGAATTACTCTTATGGCAGTTACAGGTAGTTGGTATTATTTAATTGGTTGCACTGGAAAATGTGTGTTTACATACAACTTCAGCACCAGTTTGAAGATGCATTTGATTAATCGATTAAAAGATTATGTAATCAATTATAATCTTATCAATTAAGCAAACATTGATTAAATATGCCCGTCACTTTCAGTTACACCTGTTCAGTTGCTTGTTAAGACAAATAGGCCAATTACATGGCAGCAACTCAATTTATTTAGGCATGTACACATTATAAAGATGACTTGCTGCAGTTCAAACCAAGCATCAGATGTGGAGAAGACAAGCCTCAGCCAAATACTACACTGAGTTCTGCTCCTCTCATCTAAGTGAGGAAAACTGTGGCAGATTAAACAGAAATTTGCTCGTCTTATTACTCTATGACAGGGGCTATGATTTGGTATACATGAAAGCATGGATGTTCAGGCAGGTGGTGGTGGTCTGATGGTATGGGGGATTTTTTGTCACACTTTGGGCCCTTTAGCATCACCTGAGCGCCCTTTTAATGTCACAGCCTACCTGAGTGTTGTTGCTGACCGTGTCCACCCTTTACGACTACAGCATACCCATCTAATGATGGCCACTCTTCACTGTACTGTAATGGTCTCCATAGTCACCACATCTTTTTTTTTTTTTACCTGTCTTGTCCAGCATCGTTGCAAGCAGAATGATTGTCTGGCTGCTGTTTGGGGCCGGGCAAATTTACTCTATCAAGTAGGGATGTATACTGCATGTATAAAGTCCCTCTTGAGGAGATAAACTTTATTAAATCAAACCCTTAATGCTGGACTCGACCGGAGGGGACAGAGAGAGAGAGGAAAGAGAGAGAGAGAAAATAAATAAATAAAAAAAAATAATAAAAATAAGAAGAAGAGTGAGGGGAGAGAGGGGGAGAGGAAGGGTGTGAGGTATGGGGGTAGGGACAACATACACCATACAAAAAAAAACAAACAACAAAACAAACAAAA
>JAVQJG010027765.1:0-13726 GCA_036024015.1 Craterocephalus amniculus
CAACTGTAGAGTGTAGCCACTGAGTGTTGCACAAGAGCTATGAGCTAATGAGCCTTCGCCCCATATGTTTAAGAAATTTGCTGCCCGCAAGTTAAAGCAAGCCCAGAGCAAGCAGATAAAAAGCAGATGGAATTAGTTTCGAAGCTGAACGTAACTGCTGCCATGTGAAAGCACTTTGGATTTACTTGCATTATACTAGAATTAACATGATATTAGTTGAAAATTGTTTCAAAATGCCAGTATTGTCATTTAGCACAATATCATCGTTTATTGCAATAAATTTTGAGACAATTAATCGTACAGCACAATCCGTTATCGTGACAGGCCTATGCAACATATAATCATTGTATTTCTCGCCACTAAATGTCTTTCCTCATCATTATCGGGAAGTGGAGGAGAGGCAAAAGGGAAGGCAGATGAGTGGAAGGTGAGGGAGATTCTCTTCTGATACAGGATAACTCAGAGGAACTGCCTTAGAGCTGAGAGGATTTGGTGTTCCTGGATGCTCCTCCTTCTAACATCGAACAAGGATCTGGGTGACAATTTTTACATTCAGCATCACTTCAAAGTAACAATGCATTTTGTGTGTTTATACAAATGTTTTTCATTTTGTTTTTTTCATTTTGATAGTACTGACACAGAAAAGTAGCAACAGGGAAATAAACATGGCAGCATATGAGTTTTTCAAGCCCTCAGACGTATAGGAAATTACATAATTCTCTCTTTTTTCTGTATTTATTAGAGTGCATGTTGTGCATGCAGAAAAACAAACCTGATTTTAAGAATTGACACATCAGCGGCCCTCTGTGGATCTTCATGAAGGCCTTACCTTGTTTGATTAAAATATTTCAAAAATATTTCATTGGAGGAAGAGAAAAAATTCACATTAGCAAGATAAATCATTTTGACCACTAACGGGTTTGAATATTTGCGTGTGGAGGTCTGAGGCAGTCGCTTCTAATTGCCACCATGCTGATGCAGGTTAGATGGGCACGTGTAACTATAAATGACCTGTGTGAGTAGGACAGGGACCTAATCCACAAACATCCAGCTCCGGTCCTCAAAGGCCATCATCATGCAGGTTTAGGATGTTTCCTGTTTTAAACACGCAGCTGCGGATTGATGGGTCATTAACAGGCTTGAGATCTGTGTGATTTGAATCAGATGTGTCAAAGAAGGGAAATATCAAAAAGCTGCTGGGTGTCAGCTCCCGCTGACGAACACTGGACGTCCCTGGCCTGATTCATGTGACAAATGTGCTGATAAAGTTTGTGTCTTGACGAATCTAAGATATTTTGTCAGTACAGAAAGAAGCAACAGTATATGATGCTTTGGCTTCTTAATTAAGTTCATTCTAAAGCAGCATAAAATATATTCTAATATATCCACTTCTGTGAGATATTTAGGTATTCAAGGATTTGGGGATTTCCATGTCAAACCATCAGCTCTGAGCAGAAATGAAATAGCCTTTCCATCTTTATATCCAAAAATTCAACTTCAAATGCTGCATTCACTGTACCTCAGAAGAGGAAATCACAACTTGTATTTTGCTTTGATATAAAAAGCAAATTCAATCAGCAGTCTGACCTAAAAAAAAAGAAACTTTTAAAGTATTATACATTACATCACATCTCCAATAGTATGTTTAATCACTCCTGGTGTTTTCCCATCAAGTGTGACAGGCACCCGGAAAAAAAGCTGGGAAATATGAGAGATATACTTGGCCATAGGTTTACATGACAAGAGTACTCCTACCATTTTCTCTTGAACTTCACAGAATTATGAAGAGAAAGCAGCCTTTCTGTGTCCGACCTTTCTTAAACAAAACACATCAACAAAACCACTGGTGAAAGCAATGAGGATGGACCAATCCCCCAACTGATTTTCTAATGACAAACTCATTAATAAGAGACATTCTTCTACAGCACTCAACAGCTTACACCGTAAGAGTATTCGGAAGCCTCTTATAAGAAAAAAAAAAACTTCTATGGATTAAATAAAAAATGAAGTTTCTTTTTCTCTGTGCAGTGGTAAAAGGGGTATTAAACACACCCCACCCACATGCATAACGCATGACACACTAATGCCCCCTGGACTCTCCCTACCCCCTGTGTAGATTGAAATGTCAGCAAGGATTTAGACCATTGCACATCATGTTGGAGCCTGGCTCAGGATTAATGTACATATGGGGAACAATTGAGCGTTCAGTGTTCTCACAGAGGCTGACTGTCCTCATCCCCTCCTACTAAATCTGCAGCGGGATGTGTGAGGCTTCTCTTTCAGAAAAGGCAAGCGCTTTGATTTACTGTGCAAAGACAAAGAGGGGAGGGGAAGGAAAGAGTTTAACAGTCCCTCCCTACTTTCACTCCACAGCACTGTTTAGGCTTGAACAAGACACCGAAGCCAGGCGGGTCGGAGAGACGAGTGTCAGAGCCGTTGTGTCGGTGCTGCTGCTTGGTGTGGTGGGATATTGTCTCACGATATATCAGATCTCTCCTCATCTTGGGGTTCTGTGTGACCTGTATTTCACCTGTTTGAGACGAAAGGTGAATTCAACTTTTGAGTGTGTGTGTGTGTGTGTGTGTGTGTGTGTGTGTGTGTGGGTGTGTGTGTGTGTGTGTGTGTGTGTGTGAGAGAGACTCACAACAGTTTCAAAAGATTAAAAAAATCCACTATGCTAGTCTATATCTAACAGAAATACAGACTTACATCACTTCTGTCATCAAACTCCTTAACAAACCCTCTCAGAGCAACAGAGATATAGAGGTATAGTACCTCCATCAATCAATAATCAATTACTGGAGCATGCCATTGCTCAAGACCATCTTTCTGTGCAGCTTGCTAACATTGCTTAAAGATTTTTCACTGCCACATCACAGTATAACGTACATAAAAACAACACGCAGACAAGTCGATAATTTAGATTGGTTTCTTTTATGCTTTACAAATGCTTTGCTTTGAAGTAAAGGTTGAACATGGAACAGATTTGAACCTTTCACTTCTGTGAAAGGTATAATCTTCATGAGGATAGAGTTTCTTCCTGAGAAAACATAACTGAAATCAACAGTCTAATAATAAACATATTAATAATGATAACATTACAAACAATCTTGGTACCAGATGTAACAAGAGCCCCATAATGAAACTGAGCATTATTTAAATATACTGCACATAAAGAAGAGCTATTTTCATTTCAAAGTATACTGTATCTATACATGATTTGGTCAATATGACAATAAGAATTGCTTGAAACAAAACTCCTATCACATGTGGCACAGTTTAAAGCAACGCTACGTTTCAGACCATATATTTCTGTGCTTCTGACTCGTTTTGATGGCACAGCAATATTTGGAACTATCATTGACCTGCAGCATCCCAGGACTGGGGAACCACACTTCGCAACCTTGTGTTCCCGCCCGCAGCATTATGTGACAGATATTCCTGACTGCACTACATCACACGCCAGCAACTGGATATCAACACAATGGCCCTTTGGAACACATACTGTGCAACGGCAAAGAAACTCAACAGGACATCATTAGAGGACGAGAGGAACTTTTCACTCAGAAAATACCAAGAAGAGCTCACAATAAACACGATGGGATATCTCTTTTTGACTTTTAAGCAAAATCGTAAATTATCGTGTTGCATAAAATGTTTAACTTTGCATAAAGGTCATGAATGGGCCAAGGAATGATTACATACTGTACAATGCTGCTATTATTATCATTAATATTATTATTATTACTATTATTAGTTATAGTAGTAGTAGTAAAATTTAATTATCATACCCATTTTTTAAATTTGAATAGCTTTTATATGTTGACACTGACATTTCAAGTCACATTTTATGTATACTGTATGTCACTTTTCATGAATGAGTGAAAAAGTTACATTTTCAGTTCCAAAATTCTATTATATAATATTACATATAAAAGAAAGAGTATAGAAAGTAAACAAAAATGCTTATTTTGAGCCTAAAAAGCAAATGTTGGCTTCAAGGGATAAAATTGCAAAATAAACTAATATACTTTAACTTATCACACAACAGCTGTTTTTGATATGTCCATGTAATCCCTCCAACCAAAATATTATTCACTCTTCACCAAAAAAACCTATAATATAAGTAAATGTGCCAAATTATTCATGTATTTAAATTATCTTAAAGCTTAACTGGGCTTGATTCTTCATGTCACCAAAATAATGAACAAGTGCTTTGTCCAAATATGAGATGGTTGTTTTAACCAGTAATTAGTGTTGCAGTTCACAGGCAATTGACTACCCCATTAACTGACTTATTGTTTCTTTTTAAAGCCACCCAAATAATAAAATGTCCCATATATGGTTTCATGTTTCAGTGGTAACTGCATGAAGAAATTGGATATACTATCAGCACAGCCTGAAGAAAATCCATTGTCATGGCACAGACACAGCACAGAGAGAAAGCAGCCCTGCATTTGAGATATTCTGATGTATTCACAGCTCCTTCTAATACGCTATATGTATCACTTGAGCTTACAAAGAAAGCTTGCAAAGCTCATAGAGAAGGCTGTTGGCCAACCTGAAAGCAGACTACATTAGCCGTTGAATAGGCTGAATTTTCAATGTCTCCCGATATCCTTGGAATTTGAAGGGCAGAGCCGTATCATATACTTCAGTCAATTACTAAAGAGCATATGCACCGAGGACACACATTTACATTTATATACACACACTTAGCTGATGCACTCTTCTGCAGGCTGGCTTAAAATGAAAACTACAGTAGATCCAGTTTACATGTTTAGATCAGCTGGATCTAAGGTTGAACAGCATTTCCCTGAGCTTTGTCACCTTGAATGAAAGTGAACAAGGATCATCTGGAAAGGAGTAAAAAGTGGAAGAAATTAGGATTTTTTTGTGTTGCTTCCAGTGGAACATTTTCACAAAAAACAGAAGAACTATCCAAACAATTATATGATGGCAAAGTGGCAACTTCACAAGGTCTAATCTGAGGCTGCTGGCTATGAAAGAGTGCTGTTAAGGCCTATGCAGTTCTGCTGTGCATCATTAGAAGCACATAAAGTCATTTCAGTGCAGGGGATGTACTTTCACACGCCTGCATCCGTTCTGAAAGTGCAGACTGGGGAACGTCAAAGGCTTTTAAATGGATTCCACAGGGTCTAAGGCAAAATGAGAGGTGGTTTGATTTAGTTCTTATTTGATTGCGCTACCCAAACATTACAATGCTGAGAGAATGCATAATGGATTACTGGTGAGTCACAGGTTTCATTTCACCTATTGTGGATTTATGATCCCCAGCCAAGGAAACAAACAGAAACAAAACTAAATCAGGAAACAAATAAGGTCCCTTTTACACATATAACACAGTGTAATGTGTGGTCTAATGCATGTCCTTAGGCAGTGATTCAATAAAGATGCTGCATATTACATAAGTGCTCTGAGATACAATTGTATTGAGAGGGAAGCAAGGCGAAAATGTGAGGTATGAAGTACTCATTACTCAGTTCGGTGAATTGCCATCTATATAAACATCTCTAGTTTGTTCCCTCCAGGATTTAAAATAGTGATCCCTGCAGAGATGGCTAACATATGGTGCCTTAGTATGCTGGTACAGTTGATCGTCTCTCTATCCTCGGGTTACTTTGTTTCCTTTACCGTTAATCTCTGGCCCCTATGCTTGGTTGAATGTTGTGTAACCCTTTCATATTATCGAGATTGCAGCTTCTTTTTAAAATGCTTTATACCATTTTGTCATAGACAAAATATTACATAAAAAGACCAAACCCAGCGTTAATGCATCTCTCAATACAACTTTAACACACTGTGGCACTCACAGCTCAGTGGTTTACTAAAGGGTAGGCTATATTTTATTCACACAGGAAGCAATGGAACATTTGATGCTGCTTTCAGTGGATTAATACACATTTGGCCCCCATATTCATTGTATAAAAGGGCACATTCGGGCACAGATACCCAGTCATTTTGAATAAGTAGGCATGTCCAGACTTTTGACTGGTAAAGTGTGGGTGTAATCCAAAGCAGGAACATTCTGTTTTTTTCTTTCAGTTGTTCAGTTATTAAACTAGAATCAACACAGTAATATCACTGAAACAAGGTTATTGTTGTACTGGGGAAAAGAAAAAGAAAGAAAGAAAAATGGAGAAAAACATAAAGGCCTCATATCTTCATGTTCCTCTTCTAAGAAGACAGACTTCCTTGTCATTTTTTAAAAGGTTCTCCAGCTTTTTGAAAGGTCTTTCAAAGTCTGTTCTTACATTTATTTTAGTCATAATCTTGCATATATAGCAGCTTCCAGAAGAAAGTTATTTTTATTTGTTAAGCCACTAAACACCAACCAGCCAAACCAGTAAAGCACAGCAAAAGGGCACCTAACATAACTCAAGGGATGAACCAGTCATCAAAACATTTCAGAGTAGAAAATATATTAAATTGAATATTTGGCTATTTTATTTACCGTCAAAGACAGATAACGTGTTATAATTTATTTAGTTACATCTTATGAGAAATGCCAACGATGACTCAGTGTGACAACAGTAATTTTACAACAAGGTGATTCCCGTTCAACTATTAACTGATAACTTGGTGCATGCAAGCATGATGTGCAGTGTGTCCTTAGCAAATTTGAGAAATCGGGCTGTGGGGAGTAAAAGAGAAGTGTCACGCCTCGGTCTGCAGATGAACAATGTCTGAAAGTCATGTCCTTAAGAAATAGGGAGGGGAAAAAAACAGCAAAGGCTACAGGATTGGATAGATGCATCGGGACCTTCAGGTGATTAATCAGCTGTTCACTGAAGCCTCATCAGAAATGGCCTCCATGCAAGGATCACAGCCAAGAAGTTATTATTAAAGAGGGGAAACAGGGGAAAAGGTGGAAAGACTGAAAATAAGTGGCAGCAGGTCTTATGGAGCGATTAAAGCTTGTTGCTCCATGAGAACTGAGATCTTTGTTCTTGTTCCTGAGGTCACAAGAACAATGAGGATGTTTTGTTCTTGTGGTCTCGAGAAGAAGAACAATGTTCTTGCTTCACATGGAGTATGCATGTAAGAGCCTCAATCCTCCCCAGAGCCTGGACCTTGACATTACTGAACTAACCTGGATTAGTTTGACTAAAAATGGAATAAAATGCATTCAATATCCAAAGAAGCACTTTGGAAAATCCTTTAAGAAGCCTGGAGAGCTATTCCTGAAGACTACATAAAGAAATTCCAGCAATATGAGGGGTAGCTCAAGACTTGTGCCTCATGGTTCCATTTCCCATTGTGCTTTGCATGATGCACGGTGTGGTTTAATTTTATCAGGATATTTGGCTTATGGTTTGTGCAAGGCACAAATTTAACAAAGGGCCTGTGATAGTGCATCATGTTTAACAGATAAACACATCGACCCGACAGCGTTTCTTGGTTGGTTTGTAGGAAATTGTTGAGAATTTTTTGACTACAGATTTCACAGATCTGACAAAGTACAGTAAGTATATCCAATCCTCTCCAGAAAAGTCTTGAACGTTATGCTGTAGTAATCAAGTTAATTCATTTAATTGATGTCAGTCTTTCCTTCTGGCAATGAATGCATATTGTGAGATGGAATCTTCTGGGAACAAGCAAGCAAGATAGTTTACTATTTTCATGCTAAACAACTGTAGTTTTGTGTACGCGTGGGCGTATACACCATTTTACAGTCAGCTTTCATAAAAACCTCCACTCCTACTTGTGTACATTCTCTAATGGCCACTTCCTGTGCATCCAACGCTGGCTGGAGCGTCTAACAGTCTTTTTCAGACCAGTTCTGACGTCAGCATGGATGTACATTTTTACAGCTATTAAAAAACGTGTCATTAGAGCCCCGGTGTCATGCACTCAGCCTTTCATTTACATCCTCTCAGAGCAGTATATAACAGAAATGTCTGTGTTATCAGCACACCTTGCTTCCATTTCAACACATACATAAGGACAGAGCACTTCAGGTGAAGGTAAATTCTTTTGGGGATGAGGTGAGAGTGCAGGTTTGATGGTTTTGGCATTTAGAGATTAAAAACTGATCTTTATTCTTTTAGTACTTTGAGTTTTCCACTTGACAAGCTTGATATTCACCTTTACCCCATAATGATATGTTTAACAGCTCCTCTGTAGGATGGAACGAGGTTTTGTGTCAGACAGTGGGTGCATAGTTTACATTTGAGGCAGCACCCCCTCTACTCCGTGGATTTCTTGCAAGCACATGCAGCGGGCTCGACAAAGTAGCTGACGGGTAAATGCTGTGCTTACATGGTTCAGAGAATTTGTGAGAAATTGTGCAATGCGTAGCAGGCATTCAGGGTGACTGATGGAGCAACAACATCACGCACACGCAGGCAGAGAGAGACATTCAGGTGGGAAAGACAGGCATGCAGGAAGGCATTCATCACAGGGGAGACAACAGGAGCACACATGGTGGTGGGATGAGGCGAAGCAGGGGTTGAAGGACAAGGCAGACTTCTTTAAAAGGGGAAAACACAATCGATGGGATGGTACTGACACACACACGTACACTTTGTTGTGAAGTTGCCCAAATGCACAATCACACTGAGCTGAGCACAGACATTTCCAGCTAGTGATCACGAAGTGGGAATGGTGTACTGTAAAGTGTAAATTTCCCTGCATCCACTTACAGATGCTTTAAACGCGCTTTTTGGAAAGAGGAATGGCATGTAAAAAACCAAATGTGACGTCAAATTAATTTGCACGTATTTTTACACCAAAAAACTGAAGACTGAGAAATCCGTTCTGACTGTTCCTCACGATGTTGAATGGGGCAAACGCGCTTCTATTAGATCTTCTCACACTCCCTGTATCTCCGATCGATCATGCGTCACTGACTCTCCTAAGCCTGCATTTCCTTGCACATATCAAAGAAACAGTGCGCTACGCGTAAAAACGCGCTTGGCACAAAGAGGCACAGCTGCGATAAGCTTACGTCTCCGTTCACACCCCAAAGCCCAACTATGTTTTTTTCTATTTTTTTTAAAACACAAACTCAGACTCACCCCAGGGCGCGAACACGGTCCTCCCCCACGCGTCTCTTTATGTCTGTCCGCGTATCCAGTTAAAAGAGATCGGAGAAGACCAGCAGCGAATGCGCCAAAGAAGCAGCGGACGGCAGCCAAACGCCACCGACTTCCCTCTTCCTCCTTTTCACTTCCCCTCTTTCTTCTCTCCTAACTCTTCCCCACTTCTCCGGGGCAGGTTGGACGGCGGCTGCATTAATCCAGGCATTGTCCTCCTCATCAGCACACTTCAGAAAAGATGGAGCAGTTTAAAGAGTGGCGTCGGAGCACACAAGTTTGGAGTTGGGAGGAATTCTCTCTGACTACAGATACTGTCCAGCGGATTCCTCTCTCAGTCTAAGAGAACAGGTCGCGCATTTGGAGGGAGTTCAGTTGTTGTTGTGGTGAAAGTAGTGAGAAAGTCTGCTTTCAAACAGACTGAAAAAACATTGAATGTGACATAATCCCAGGAGGACTTTTCTTTCACATCCTTCTAATCCAAAACAACTCCATTTGAGGAGCTGCAGCGCACCTGAAAGGAGACGCGCAGGTATCTACAGACTGAGCACCCTCCTCCCCTTTCTGCCCCTGTGCTTTTTAGTCTGCGTTTTTTATTCCTGGGTCTCTCTGCGCCACGGTCATCACTCAGTGTCAAGCCTGGCGTTGCTTCTCCAAGAAGCTCTGGAAACGTCTCTTTTCACCGGCGCTCTCCTCTCTCCTCTCCCGGACTCCCTCTCCCCTCCTCAACAAGCGCTGTCCATCCTACTGTTGTGAAACCACACCTCCCTTTGGCGGCGATTGGCTGCAGATCGGAGAGGGGTGGAAGTGAGCGCTGCTATGATGCGCATTGAGGAACAGAGGAGAGAGACCGGTCGGAGAGAGGGAACCAGGATGAGAGGATGGAGAGGAAGATGAGAAACGTGGGATGCAAGAGAAGTGAGAAAGGAGGGAGAGTGGGCCAGAAGAGGAGTGCATAAGAGGATGTGTGCTGCGTACGTGGTTGTGAAAGGGAGGGGAGTTCATGCACTGGGCTCTGTGTGTTTGAGCCCAAAGGGACAGGCTGGCTAATGAAAGTGAAAATGCCTCCCTCCTATTTTTGACCCTCTCCTGCAGTGTTTTAGGTAAATTTTTAACTGCAAATCTGACATCCAACAAATGTGAATTCACGCAGACAATGTCCCACCTCTGAGCACAACCAAACACTCCTGTCTACCTGTCCATCAGGCTGGGCTGGCCCACGTCTCTTTAGAAAACCTGATGTCAGTCAGCTAAGGAGCTTCCTCACTCAGTCTGTGATGAATAAGTAAGTGGTTTAAGGGAGACTGGAGGGTGAAGAGCAAGTTGGATACTGCCCAGGGGCGTCAGGAGGGAAATAAGAAACAGCCTTACCGCTTCGGTAATAGGAGCAAATGAGGTGGGCTGGATATTGTTGTGGCACAGCCACACAGTAGCAGGGGAAGGTTGACAAAAAAAATCGCTTGACAGCTCCTGGGAGAGCCTTTGATTGATGGCAACGCTCCAGGGAGTGTTTCGATATGAACTTGGTTAACTTGGAGCTACATGAAGCATTCATCACTAGCTGCCATCCAGGAGTGAGATGCTCCCCTCAAGCTAGGCAGCATTTTATTTAGAAAGGCACCTGGGGAACATCTTCACAGCAGTTGCAACTATTTGCAGCTATTTTTAAGGCTCACATCAACTAATCCCTGAGAGTCAAAGTATCAACAAGGAGCAGCAACTTCAGGTTGCTCATCAAGCTAAAGGAGGTCAACCAAGAGTGTGTTGATTAACAAATGATGTAATAATGGTCATAAGACATTTGAGAAACAATCATGGTTCAATGTTTTGCGCACCAGTAAACATGTTTGGTCTTTTTCTAATTTTGTTTTTCATGCTTGAGTTGTCAAACACCATAAAGAGATTTAAGACCGTTTTCTTTTAAATTCCTGTTTCTTTCATTGATCTCATTGATCTTTTTCTTTACTTTCACCATGTTTCTCCATTTATGGACCAACTCTTCTGTTCTTGTTTCTTCATTTGGTCTCTGAAAATACTGATCCAGATTTACAGCCAGTCCCAGTTTTGGAATTAAGAAGTTACCTATGGATTTAATTAGGTAGTGCAGTGTCTTGAATTCAGCTCCTGAAAGGCACAAACAGAGTTATTTTTGCACTGGGCCCTTTGCATTTGTTGAATTTATACACTCAATTTATTTGGTATGCCAAAAGGAAGCAGTATATATTTATTTAAAGATTTGAAATCTCTAATTAGATCCAGGAAATCCATTCAATGATCAGGAGGCTCTCCACCTCATAACCTGATCATGATTCGCATCTGGAGTGTTGCTTTGAAACTAACTTGTGCTGCTCCTATTTGGGTCATTAATCAGATGCTTCCATTTGTGTTAGAAGATCAGTGCAGTGTAAAAAGCTCAAAACTAGTCAGTCCCACTGGTGCCATACCTGATTTGCAACCATGCATTAATTTGCATTGACTTCATAAATTTGGACCTCAGTCTCATGTAAATTTCTTCTTTAAAACTAGCTGAAAAGTGAACGGAGAAATATACATGTGAACTACCGGCTGCATGAACGCAACTCCTGCAGGGAGAGTCCTCATGGGACTAGTTTCAGGACAAACTCTACGGATGTTTCACAGCTTCTTAGACTCAGATCAGCAAGACAACATTCTGTAGTATCACTCGTTTGTCACTTCCTGTATAATTGACTTCAGGGAGTAAAACCTCAATTTTTAGGATTAGAATTCAAAACTACTGGGTTCAAACTAAATTGTATATCTTTTATATTTTTTTTTACTCACAGCTTTCACATTGTCATAGATTAAATTTCACCTCTCACATGCTCTGCATCCCAAACTCTTTGATAACAATTATGAACCAGGACAGCTTACATGAATGTATGCTTACTTTGCGAAGTGGATAATCACCTGAGCAGGTAAAGAAGACATGGAGACTGAGTGATTAGTGGAAAACAAAGTAACAGGAAAGATCAATAGTTATAGACAATGTGGAAATGAGAGTACTCTTTCCACGAGTTTGTGGTGCCTTAGGGCCCTGACTAGGATACTGATAAGATTTAAACAGGCAAATGGCTCTTCATTTTAGCACATCAACAGCTGCAAAGTCCACCATCTTGAAATTGCTTTTCTTGATGATACATGTATAATTGGCATGCAAAATACATGCAATTAGAAGTATAGATTTTAAAGAGTGTAGTTCTGCTCCATTACATGGGGAAATGTTTTGTCTTGTCCCCCATCAAGTGACCTAGAAAAGCATGTCAGTAAACCAACATGACTAATGCCTGGATCCTGGAAGTGGGACAGCTTAATGGAGGCCTATCGTTGTTGATGTGATTAATTACACCTATACTTGTCCTACAGGGGGTGTCAAAACCATGAGCGTGGAGAGGTCTTGTTACTGCAAAGTGGCCAGTGGCTGAGCTGAACACCTGGAATCTGTTTCTTCAACTGGTTTGTACAGTCTATGAAATTCTCCACTGACAACAACAACAGTCCACAAAATGCAAAGAAGAAAAGGACGAATAAATGGTGAATATGAAAACTGCTGATTCCACACCACATCCTTGATGTATCAAAGTGATCTTCCAAACAGAAGCAGAATTTTTTTAAAACATCTCTCACCTCAGGTGGCACGCAAACAGGAGAGCTAAGCCTTCTTTGCTGACAGCCACAGAACATTTCATTGAAGGGATGAGCATCGTTAGTGTAAAGGCATTGCATTTGGTGTCACGCTCAAAGCCAAGTCTGCTTACATGTGTCTTCTCATCAGGATATTCAGTGTCGGATCGTTCATTCCTGCACTTGTCATACCTCCACCGCAAACCCCACCGAAACAAATGAGGGATTAAAACAGAGTCATCTGGAACAGAAGACCCTGATAGGAGACGCTGACAGCTGCTCACTACAATCCACAGAATACCTACTTCTTTTGTTTAAGGGTTTAGAGAGTACAACACCCACTCAGCAGCACAGCTTGATCTCTCCTTTTTCATTATTTCCTTGCTGCTGCTGTGATGCTGAGAACTGGACAGTGGAGACTGCTTTGAAGGCATCAAATGAAGATTACAGCAATTTTTCATTTTTGTGTCTTCAAACACAGATATGCATATGAGAATCGCTGAGTTGTGTATTACATACTGCCCCAAAACATTAATAAAAAAGAATGGACATACAAGTTTAAATTTGATGGGAGGATGTAAAAACATCTGCAAAGAATTAGGACTTGGATGATTTTAACTTTGAGGGATAACAATAACATGCAAATAATGTCACCAACAGGAGATGACATTCAGACTCAACACTTAGATTATCATTCAAATTGCTTTTACATTACTTTTAATTGATTGATTGATTGATTGATTGTTTCATTGATTGATTGATTGAGAAATTTTATTTGAAATTAATGAAAATATAAAAAGAAAAATAAAGCAAAAAACTAAACAGAATCCATTAAAGCAAACTAATTTTTTTGATTAAACTAATTTGTTCCTAAACTTAAAAAAGTCAGTGTTGCCTGAACCAAACCAAACCAAAAACATTGATAAAGGAAATAAAGAAGAGAGTGCTCTTCCAATCAGAGGCCTGCACTACAAAGCTGGATTTTCTCTGGATGGGGTAACTTCAGGGTTAGCCCGGGTTTTCCA